>CM050173.1:110402160-110552160 GCA_027410445.1 Discoglossus pictus
CCCTCTCTCTGTCTCTGTACTTCCCTCTCTGTCTCTGTCCCTCTCTGTGCTTCTCTCTCTCTCTGTCCCTCTCTGTGTCTCTGTGCTTCTCTCTCTCTGTCTCGTTCCCTCTCTGTGTCTCTGTGCTTCACTCTGTCTCTTTCTCTCTGTCCCTCTCTGTGTCTCTGTGCTTCCCTCTCTCTCTCTGTCCCTCTCTGTGTCTCTGTGCTTCCCTCTCTCTCTCTGTGTTTCCTTCTCTCTCTCTCTCTGTGCCTCTCTCTCTCTCTCTCTCTTTGTGCTTCCCTCTCTCTCTCTCTGTCCCTCTCTGTGTCTCTGTGCTTCCCTCTCTCTCTCTGTCCCTCTCTGTGCTTCCCTCTCTCTCTCTGTCCCTCTCTGTGTCTCTGTGCTTCCCTCTCTCTCTCTGTCCCTCTCTGTGTCTCTGTGCTTCCCTCTGTCCCTCTCTCTCTCTGTCCCTCTCTGTGCTTCCCTCTCTCTCTGTCCCTCTCTGTGTCTCTGTGCTTCCCTCTCTCTTTCTGTCCCTCTCTGTGTCTCTGTGCTTCCCTCTCTCTCTCTGTCCCTCTCTGTGTCTCTGTGCTTCCCTCGGCCTCTCTGTCCCTCTCTGTGCTTCCCTTTCTCTCTCTGTCCCTCTCTGTGTCTCTGTGCTTCCCTCTCTCTCTCTGTCCCTCTCTGTGTCTCTGTGCTTCCCTCTCTCTGTCCCTCTCGGTGTCTCTGTGCTTCCCTCTCTCTCTGTCCCTTTTTGTGTCTCTGTGCTTCCCTCTGTCTCTCTCTCTCTGTCCCTCTCTGTGGTTCCCTCTCTCTCTCTGTCCCTCTCTGTGTCTCTGTGCTTCCCTCTGTCACTCTCTCTCTCTGTCCCTCTCTGTGCTTCCCTCTGTCTCTCCCTCTCTCTGTCCCTCTCTGTGTCTCTGTGCTTCCCTCTGTGTCTCTGTGCTTCCCTCTCTGTCTCTGTCCCTCTCTGTGTCTCTGTGCTTCCCTCTCTGTCTCTGTCCCTCTCTGTGTCTCTGTGCTTCCCTCTCTCTCTCTGTCCCTCTCTGTGTCTCTGTGCTTCCCTCTCTCTCTCTGTCCCTCTGTCTCTGTGCTTCACTCTCTCTCTCTGTCCCTCTCTGTGTCTCTGTGCTTCACTCTCTCTCTCTGTCCCTCTCTGTGTCTCTGTTCTTCCCTCTCTCTCTCTGTGTGTCTCTGTGCTTCACTCTCTCTCTCTGTCCCTCTCTGTGTCTCTGTTCTTCTCTCTCTCTCTCTGTCCCTCTTTCTCTCTCTCTATCCCTCTCTGTGTCTCTGTGCTTCCCCCTCTCTCTCTCTCTCTGTGCTTCCTTCTCTCTCTCTGTCCCTCTCTGTGCTTCCCTCTCTCTCTCTGTCAGTCTCTGTGTCTCTGTGCTTCCCTCTCTCTCTGTGTCCCTCTCTGTGTCTCTGTGCTTCCCTCTCTCTCTCTGTCAGTCTCTGTGCTTCCCTCTCTCTCTGTCAGTCTCTGTGCTTCCCTCTCTCTCTCTGTCCCTCTCTGTGTCTCTGTGCTTCCCTCTGTCTCTCTCTCTCTGTCCCTCTCTGTGTCTCTGTGCATCCCTCTCTCTCTCTCTCTGTCCCTCTCTGTGTCTCTGTGCTTCCCTCTGTCTCTCTCTCTCTGTCCCTCTCTGTGTCTCTGTGCTTCCCTCTGTCTCTCTCTCTCTGTCCCTCTCTGTGTCTCTGTGCTTCCCTCTGTCTTTCTCTTTCTGTCCCTCTTTGTGTCTCTGTGCTTCCCTCTGTCTTTCTCTCTCTGTCCCTCTTTGTGTCTCTGTGCTTCCCTCTCTCTCTCTCTGTCCCTCTCTGTGCTTCCCTCTGTCTCTCTCTCTCTCTGTCCCTCTCTGTGTCTCTGTGCTTCCCTCTCTCTCTCTCTCTGTCCCTCTCTGTGTCTCTGTGCTTCCCTCTCTCTCTCTCTGTCCCTCTCTGTGTCTCTGTGCTTCCCTCTGTCTCTCTGTCCCTCTGTGCTTCCCTCTCTCTGTCCCTCTCTGTGTCTCTGTGCTTCCCTCTGTCTCTCTCTCTCTGTCCCTCACTGTGTCTATGTGCTTCTCTCTCTGTCCCTCTTTGTGTCTCTGTGCTTCCCTCTGTCTCTCTCTGTCCCTCTCTGTGTCTTTGTGTTTCCCTCTGTCTCGCTCTCTCTCTGTCCCTCTCTGTGTCTCGGTGCTTCCCTCTCTCTCTCTCTGTCCCTCTCTGTGCTTCCCTCTCTCTCTCTCTCTGTCCCTCTCTGTGCTTCCCTCTCTCTCTCTGTGTCTCTGTGCTTCCCTCTGTCACTCTCTCTCTCTGTCCCTCTCTGTGTCTCTGTGCTTCCCTCTTTCTCTCTCTCTCTTTGCTTCCCTCTCTCTCTCTCTGTCCCTCTCTGTGCTTCCCTCTCTCTCTCTGTCCCTCTTTGTGTCTTTGTGCTTCCCTCTGTCTCTCTCTCTCTCTGTCCCTCTCTGTGTCTCTGTGCTTCTCTCTCGGTTCTTCCCTCTCTCTCTGTCCCTCTCTGTGTCTCTGTGCTTCCCTCTCTCTCTCTGTCCCTCTCTGTGTCTCTGTGCTTCCCTCTCTCTCTCTCTCTGTCCCTCTCTGTGTCTCTGTGCTTCCCTCTCTCTCTGTGTCTCTGTGCTTCCCTCTCTCTCTGTGTCTCTGTGCTTCCCTCTGTCTCTCTCTCTCTGTGTCTCTGTGCTTCCCTCTCTATCTCTGTCCCTCCCTGTGTCTCTGTGCTTCACTCTCTCTCTCTGTCCCTCTCTGTGTCTCTGTTCTTCCCTCTCTCTCTCTCTCTCTCTGTGTCTCTGTGCTTCCCTCTCTCTCTCTGTCCCTCTCTGTGTCTCTGTGCTTCCCTCTCTCTCTCTGTCCCTCTCTCTCTCTCTCTATCTATCCCTCTCTGTGCTTCATTCTCTATCTCTCTCTCCCTCCCTGTGTCTCTGTGCTTCCCCCTCTCTGTGCTTCATTCCCTCTCTCTCTGTCCCTCTCTGTGTCTCTGTGCTTCCTTCTCTCTCTCTGTCCCTCTCTGTGTCTCTGTGCTTCTCTCTCTCTGTCCCTCTCTGTGTCTCTGTGCTTCTCTCTCTCTGTCCCTCTCTGTGTCTCTGTGCTTCTCTCTCTCTGTCCCTCTCTGTGTCTCTGTGCTTCCCTCTATCTCTCTGTTCCTCTCTTTGTCTCTGTGCTTCTCTCTCTCTGTCCCTCTCTGTGTCTCTGTGCTTCCCTCTCTCTGTCTGTCCCTCTCTCTCTCTCTCTATCCCTCTCTGTGCTTCATTCCCTCTCTCTCTGTTCCTCTCTGTGTCTCTGTGCTTCCCTCTCTCTCTCTCTGTCCCTCTCTCTCTGTGTCTCTGTGCTTCCCTCTCTCTCTCTCTGTCCCTCTCTCTCTGTGTCTCTGTGCTTCCTTCTCTCTCTCTGTCCCTCTCTGTGTCTCTGTGCTTCCCTCTCTCTGTGTGTCCCTCTCTGTGTCTCTGTGCTTCCCTCTCTCTCTCTGTCAGTCTCTGTGTCTCTGTGCTTCCCTCTGTCTCTCTCTCTCTGTCCCTCTCTGTGTCTCCGTGCTTCCCTCTCTCTGTCCCTCATTGTGTCTCTGTGCTTCCCTCTGTCTCTCTCTCTCTGTCCCTCTCTGTGTCTCTGTGCTTCCCTCTCTGTCTCTGTCCCTCTCTGTGCTTCCCTCTCTCTGTCCCTCTCTGTGTCTCTGTGCATCTCTCTCTGTCCCTCTTTGTGTCTCTGTGCTTCACTCTGTCTCTCTCTCTCTGTCCCTCTCTGTGTCTCTGTGCTTCCCTCTGTCTCTCTCTGTCCCTCTCTGTGTCTCCGTGCTTCCCTCTCTCTGTCCCTCATTGTGTCTCTGTGCTTCCCTCTGTCTCTCTCTCTCTGTCCCTCTCTGTGTCTCTGTGCTTCCCTCTGTCTCTCTCTCTCTGTCCCTCTCTGTGTCTCTGTGCTTCCCTCTCTCTCTCTCTCTGTCACTCTCTGTGTCTCTGTGCTTCCCTCTGTCTCTCTCTCTGTCCCTCTCTCTCTCTCTCTCTGTCCCTCTCTGTGTCTCTGTGCTTCCCTCTCTCTCTCTCTCTCTCTCTATCCCTCTCTCTCTCTCTCTGTCCCTCTCTGTGTCTCTGTGCTTCCCTCTCTCTCTCTCTCTGTCCCTCTCTGTGTCTCTGTGCTTCCCTCTGTCTCTCTCTCTGTCCCTCTCTGTGTCTCTGTGCTTCCCTCTGTCTCTCTCTCTGTCCCTCTCTGTGTCTCCGTGCTTCCCTCTCTCTGTCCCTCTTTGTGTCTCTGTGCTTCCCTCTGTCTCTGTCTCTCTGTCCCTCTCTGTGTCTCTGTGCTTCCCTCTGTCTCTCTCTCTCTGTCCCTATTTGTGTCTCTGTGCTTCCCTCTCTCTCTCTGTCCCTCTCTGTGTCTCTGTGCTTCCCTCTCTCTCTCTCTGTCAGTCTCTGTGTCTCTGTGCTTCCCTCTCTCTCTCTGTCAGTCTCTGTGTCTCTGTGCTTCCCTCTCTGTCTGTGTCCCTCTCTGTGTCTCTGTGCTTCCCTCTCTCTCTCTGTCAGTCTCTCTCTCTGTGCTTCCTTCTCTCTCTATGTCCCTCTCTGTGCTTTCCTCTCTCTCTCTCTCTGTCCCTCTCTGTGTCTCTGTGCTTCCCTCTCTCTCTCTGTCAGTCTCTGTGTCTCTGTGCTTCCCTCTCTCTCTCTGTCAGTCTCTGTGTCTCTGTGCTTCCCTCTCTCTGTCCCTCTTTGTGTCTCTGTGATTCCCTCTGTCTCTCTCTCTCTCTCTCTGTCCCTCTCTGTGTCTCTGTGCTTCCCTCTGTCTCTCTCTCTCTGTCCCTCTCTGTGTCTCTGTGCTTCCCTCTGTCTCTCTCTCTCTGTCCCTCTTTGTGTCTCTGTGCTTCTCTCTCTCTCTCTGTCCCTCTCTGTGTCTCTGTGCTTCCCTCTGTCTCTCTCTCTCTGTCCCTCTTTGTGTCTCTGTGCTTCCCCCCCTCTCTCTCTCTCTGTCCCTCTGTGCTTCCCTCTGTCTCTCTCTCTCTGTCCCTCTCTGTGTCTCTGTGCTTCCCTCTGTCTCTCTCTCTCTGTCCCTCTCTGTGTCTCTGTGCTTCCCTCTCTCTGTCCCTCTTTGTGTCTCTGTGCTTCCCTCTGTCTCTCTCTCTCTCTGTCTCTCTCTGTGTCTCTGTGCTTCCCTCTGTCTCTCTCTCTCTCTGTGTCTCTGTGCTTCCCTCTGTCTCTCTCTCTCTGTCCCTCTTTGTGTCTCTGTGCTTCCCTCTCTCTCTCTCTCTCTCTCTCTCTCTCTGTCCCTCTGTGCTTCCCTCTGTCTCTCTCTCTCTGTCCCTCTATGTGTCTCTGTGCTTCCCTCTCTCTGTCCCTCTTTGTGTCTCTGTGCTTCCCTCTGTCTCTCTCTCTCTGTCCCTCTCTGTGTCTCTGTGCTTCCCTCTGTCTCTCTCTCTGTCCCTCTCTGTGTCTCCGTGCTTCCCTCTCTCTGTCCCTGTGCTTCCCTCTCTCTCTGTCCCTGTGCTTCCCTCTCTCTCTGTCCCTCTCTGTGTCTATGTGCTTCTCTCTCTGTCTCTCTTTGTGTCTCTGTGCTTCCCTCTCTCTCTGTGTCCCTCTCTGTGCTTCCCTCTCTCTCTCTGTCCCTCTCTGTGTCTCTGTGCTTCCCTCTCTCTCTCTGTCCCTCTCTGTGTCTCTGTGCTTCCCTCTGTCTCTCTCTCTCTGTCCCTCTCTGTGTCTCTGTGCTTCCCTCTGTCTCTCTCTCTCTGTCCCTCTCTGTGTCTCTGTGCTTCCCCCCCCTCTCTCTCTCTCTATCCCTCTCTGTGCTTCCCTCTCTCTCTGTCCCTCTCTGTGTCTATGTGCTTCTCTCTCTCTCTCTCTCTCTGTGCTTCCCTCTCTCTCTGTGTCCCTCTCTGTGCTTCCCTCTCTCTCTCTGTCCCTCTCTGTGTCTCCGTGCTTCCCTCTCTCTGTGCCTCTCTGTGCTTCCCTCTGTCTCTCTCTCTCTGTCCCTCTCTGTGTCTCTGTGCTTCCCTCTCTCTCTCTGTCCCTCTCTGTGTCTCTGTGCTTCCCTCTGTCTCTCTCTCTCTGTCCCTCTCTGTGTCTCTGTGCTTCCCTCTGTCTCTCTCTCTCTCTGTCCCTCTCTGTGTCTCTTTGCTTCCCTCTTTCTCTCTCTCTGTCCCTCTCTGTGTCTCCGTGCTTCCCCCTCTCTGTCCCTCTTTGTGTCTCTGTGCTTCCCTCTGTCTCTCTCTCTCTGTCCCTCTCTGTGTCTCTGTGCTTCCCTCTCTCTGTCCCTCTTTGTGTCTCTGTGCTTCCCTCTGTCTCTCTCTCTCTCTGTCCCTCTTTGTGTCTCTGTGCTTCCCTCTCTCTCTCTCTCTCTCTGTCCCTCTGTGCTTCCCTCTGTCTCTCTCTCTCTGTCCCTCTCTGTGTCTCTGTGCTTCCCTCTGTCTCTCTCTCTCTCTGTCCCTCTCTGTGTCTCTGTGCTTCCCTCTCTCTCTCTCTCTGTCCCTCTCTGTGTCTCCGTGCTTCCCCCTCTCTGTCCCTCTTTGTGTCTCTGTGCATCCCTCTGTCTCTCTCTCTCTCTGTCCCTCTCTGTGTCTCTGTGCTTCCCTCTCTCTGTCCCTCTCTGTGTCTCTGTGCTTCCCTCTCTTTCTCTCTGTCCCTCTCTGTGTCTCTGTGCTTCCCTCTCTCTGTCCCTCTCTGTGTCTCTGTGCTTCCCTCTCTCTCTCTCTGTGTCCCTCTGTGCTTCCCTCTGTCTCTCTCTCTCTGTCCCTCTCTGTGTCTCTGTGCTTCTCTCTGTCTCTCTCTGTCCCTCTCTGTTTCTCTGTGCTTCCCTCTGTCTCTCTCTCTCTGTCCCTCTTTGTGTCTCTGTGCTTCCCTCTCTCTCTCTCTGTCCCTCTCTGTGTCTCTGTGCTTCCCCCTCTCTGTCCCTCTTTGTGTCTCTGTGCTTCCCTCTGTCTCTCTCTCTCTGTCCCTCTTTGTGTCTCTGTGCTTCCCTCTCTCTCTCTCTGTCCCTCTCTGTGTCTCTGTGCTTCCCTCTGTCTCTCTCTCTCTGTCCCTCTGTGCTTCCCTCTGTCTCTCTCTCACTCTGTCCCTCTTTGTGTCTCTGTGCTTCCCTCTCTCTCTCTCTCTCTGTCCCTCTCTGTCCCTCTGTGCTTCCCTCTGTCTCTCTCTCTCTGTCCCTCTCTGTGTCTCTGTGCTTCCCTCTCTCTGTCCCTCTTTGTGTCTCTGTGCATCCCTCTGTCTCTCTCTCTCTGTCCCTCTTTGTGTCTCTGTGCTTCCCTCTGTCTCTCTCTCTCTGTCCCTCTCTGTGTCTCCGTGCTTCCCTCTCTCTGTCTCCGTGCTTCCCTCTCTCTGTCCCTCTTTGTGTCTATGTGCTTCCCTCTCTCTCTGTCCCTCTTTGTGTCTATGTGCTTCTCTCTCTCTCTGTCCCTCTCTGTGTCTCTGTGCTTCCCTCTCTCTCTCTGTCCCTCTCTGTGTCTCTGTGCTTCCCTCTCTCTCTGTCCTTCTTTGTGTCTCTGTGCTTCCCTCTCTCTCTCTCTGTCCCTCTCTGTGTCTCTGTGCTTCCCTCTCTCTCTCTCTTTGTGTCTCCGTGCTTCCCTCTCTCTGTCCCTCTCTGTGCTTCCCTCTGTCTCTCTCTCTCTCTCTGTCCCTCTCTGTGTCTCTGTGCTTCCCTCTCTCTCTCTCTTTGTGTCTCCGTGCTTCCCTCTCTCTGTCCCTCTCTGTGCTTCCCTCTGTCTCTCTCTCTCTCTCTGTCCCTCTCTGTGTCTCTGTGCTTCCCTCTCTCTCTCTCTTTGTGTCTCCGTGCTTCCCTCTCTGTCCCTCTCTGTGTCTCTGTGCTTCCCTCTCTCTCTCTGTCCCTCTCTGTGTCTCTGTGCTTCCCTCTCTCTGTTTCCCTCTCTCTCTCTCTGTCCCTCTCTCTCTCTCTCTCTCTCTCTCTCCCTCTCCCTCTCTCCCTCTCTGTGCTTCCCTCTGCTTCTCCCTCCCTATCTGTCTCCCCTCCATCTCTCAATGCAGCCTGTGCTCCCCCGCGCATGCGCACTCTGCGTATCTCGTTACTCTGCTCCACATCTGAGTGAGGAGCGGCCGGAACTTCAGGAGGCTGCGGGAGACAGAGAGAGAGGGACCGGGGAAAGAGAGAGAGAGAAGGGCCGGAGAAAGAGAGAGACGAACCAGGGGAAAGAGAGAGGACCCGGGGGGAAAAGAGAGAGAGAGACCGGGGAAAGTGAAACACCCGGGGAGAGAGAATAGAGACATCCAGAGGAGGAGAGGAGCCCGCCGAGGAGAGAGGGTCCAGGACAGAGCCGGACTTTGCTGCCTCCTTGCCTGAAGTTGTGCTTCCCGGGGGTGCTGGGACCAGGAGACACCGCCGGACATGGAGCTGCACCGGATACCGAGCCCGTCCGGGTAACACAGGTACAGACCGGGGAGTGATGAGGGGCCGTGTGATACTGGGGGGCTGTGTGTGCGTGACACTGGGGGTCTGTGTGTGTGTGACACTGGGGGTCTGTGTGTGTGTGTGACACTGGGGGTCTGTGTGTGTGACTCTGGGGGGCTGTGTGTGTGTGACACTGGGGGTCTGTGTGTGTGTGACACTGGGGGTCTGTGTGTGTGTGTGTGACACTGGGGGTCTGTGTGTGTGTGTGACACTGGGGGTCTGTGTGTGTGTGTGACACTGGGGGTCTGTGTGTGTGACTCTGGGGGGCTGTGTGTGTGTGACACTGGGGGTCTGTGTGTGTGTGTGATACTGGGGGGCTGTGTGTGTGTGACACTGGGGGTCTGTGTGTGTGTGTGATACTGGGGGGCTGTGTGTGTGTGACACTGGGGGGCTGTGTGTGTGTGACACTGGGGGGCTGTGTGTGTGTGACACTGGGGGGCTGTGTGTGTGTGTGATACTGGGGGGCTGTGTGTGTGACACTGGGGGTCTGTGTGTGTGACACTGGGGGTCTGTGTGTGTGACACTGGGGGTCTGTGTGTGTGTGTGACACTGGGGGTCTGTGTGTGTGTGTGACACTGGGGGTCTGTGTGTGTGACACTGGGGGTCTGTGTGTGTGTGTGATACTGGGGGTCTGTGTGTGTGTGACACTGGGGGTCTGTGTGTGTGTGACACTGGGGGTCTGTGTGTGTGTGTGACACTGGGGGTCTGTGTGTGTGTGTGATACTGGGGGTCTGTGTGTGTGTGTGATACTGGGGGGCTGTGTGTGTGTGACACTGGGGGGCTGTGTGTGTGTGACACTGGGGGGCTGTGTGTGTGTGTGATACTGGGGGGCTGTGTGTGTGTGACACTGGGGGGCTGTGTGTGTGTGACACTGGGGGGCTGTGTGTGTGTGACACTGGGGGGCTGTGTGTGTGTGACACTGGGGGGCTGTGTGTGTGTGATACTGGGGGTCTGTGTGTGTGTGACACTGGGGAGCTGTGTGTGTGTGTGTGTGATACTGGGGGGCTGTGTGCGTGTGACACTGGGGGTCTGTGTGTGTGACACTGGGGGGCTGTGTGTGTGTGTGACACTGGGGGGCTGTGTGTGTGTGTGACACTGGGGGGCTGTGTGTGTGTGTGACACTGGGGGGCTGTGTGTGTGTGTGACACTGGGGGGCTGTGTGTGTGTGTGACACTGGGGGGCTGTGTGTGTGTGTGACACTGGGGGGCTGTGTGTGTGTGTGACACTGGGGGGCTGTGTGTGTGTGTGACACTGGGGGGCTGTGTGTGACACTGGGGGTCTGTGTGTGTGTGACACTGGGGGTCTGTGTGTGTGTGACACTGGGGGTCTGTGTGTGTGTGACACTGGGGGGCTGTGTGTGACACTGGGGGTCTGTGTGTGTGTGACACTGGGGGTCTGTGTGTGTGTGACACTGGGGGTCTGTGTGTGTGTGACACTGGGGGGCTGTGTGTGTGTGACACTGGGGGGCTGTGTGTGTGTGACACTGGGGGGCTGTGTGTGTGTGACACTGGGGAGCTGTGTGTGTGTGACACTGGGGAGCTGTGTGTGTGTGACACTGGGAAGGCTGTGTGTGTGATACTGGGGGTCTGTGTGTGACACTGGGGGTCTGTGTGTGTGTGATACTGGGGGTCTGTGTGTGTGTGATACTGGGGGTCTGTGTGTGTGATACTGGGGGTCTGTGTGTGTGATACTGGGGGTCTGTGTGTGTGATACTGGGGGGGGGGTCTGTGTGTGTGTGACACTGGGGAGCTGTGTGTGATACTGGGGGTCTGTGCGTGTGTGTGACACTGGGGGGCTGTGTGTGTGTGACACTGGGGGTCTGTGTGTGTGTGTGATACTGGGGGGCTGTGTGTGTGTGTGTGACACTGGGGGGCTGTGTGTGTGTGTGACACTGGGGGGCTGTGTGTGTGTGTGACACTGGGGGGCTGTGTGTGTGTGTGACACTGGGGAGCTGTGTGTGTGTGACACTGGGGGGCTGTGTGTGTGTGTGACACTGGGGGGCTGTGTGTGTGTGTGACACTGGGGGGCTGTGTGTGATACTGGGGGGCTGTGTGTGATACTGGGGGTCTGTGCGTGTGTGTGACACTGGGGGGCTGTGTGTGTGTGACACTGGGGGTCTGTGTGTGTGTGTGATACTGGGGGGCTGTGTGTGTGTGTGTGACACTGGGGGGCTGTGTGTGTGTGTGACACTGGGGGGCTGTGTGTGTGTGTGACACTGGGGGGCTGTGTGTGTGTGTGACACTGGGGAGCTGTGTGTGTGTGACACTGGGGGGCTGTGTGTGTGTGTGACACTGGGGGGCTGTGTGTGTGTGTGACACTGGGGGGCTGTGTGTGTGTGTGACACTGGGGGGCTGTGTGTGTGTGTGACACTGGGGGGCTGTGTGTGTGTGTGACACTGGGGGGCTGTGTGTGTGTGTGACACTGGGAGGCTGTGTGTGTGTGTGACACTGGGGGGCTGTGTGTGTGACACTGGGGGGCTGTGTGTGTGACACTGGGGGGCTGTGTGTGTGACACTGGGGGGCTGTGTGTGTGACACTGGGGGGCTGTGTGTGTGACACTGGGGGGCTGTGTGTGTGACACTGGGGGGCTGTGTGTGTGACACTGGGGGGCTGTGTGTGTGACACTGGGGGGCTGTGTGTGTGACACTGGGGGGCTGTGTGTGTGACACTGGGGGGCTGTGTGTGTGACACTGGGGGGCTGTGTGTGTGACACTGGGGGGCTGTGTGTGTGTGTGTGATACTGGGGGTCTGTGTGTGTGTGATACTGGGGGTCTGTGTGTGTGTGACACTGGGGGGCTGTGTGTGTGACACTGGGGGGCTGTGTGTGTGACACTGGGGGGCTGTGTGTGTGACACTGGGGGGCTGTGTGTGTGACACTGGGGGGCTGTGTGTGTGATACTGGGGTTCTGTGTGTGTGTGTGATACTGGGGGTCTGTGTGTGTGTGATACTGGGGTTCTGTGTGTGTGTGTGATACTGGGGTTCTGTGTGTGTGTGTGATACTGGGGGTCTGTGTGTGTGTGTGTGATACTGGGGGTCTGTGTGTGTGTGTGTGATACTGGGGGTCTGTGTGTGTGTGTGTGACACTGGGGAGCTGTGTGTGTGTGATACTGGGGGGCTGTGTGTGTGTGATACTGGGGGGCTGTGTGTGTGTGACACTGGGGGGCTGTGTGTGTGACACTGGGGGGCTGTGTGTGTGACACTGGGGGGCTGTGTGTGTGACACTGGGGGGCTGTGTGTGTGTGTGTGTGTGTGACACTGGGGGGCTGTCTGTGTGTGTGACACTGGGGGGGGCTGTGTGTGTGACACTGGGGGGGGCTGTGTGTGACACTGGGGGGGGCTGTGTGTGTGACACTGGGGGGGGCTGTGTGTGACACTGGGGGGCTGTGTGTGTGACACTGGGGGGCTGTGTGTGTGACACTGGGGGGCTGTGTGTGTGACACTGGGGGGGGCTGTGTGTGACACTAGGGTGTCTGTGTGTGTGACACTGGGGGTCCGTGTGTGTGTGTGTGACACTGGGGGTCCGTGTGTGTGACACTGGGGGTCCGTGTGTGTGTGACACTGGGGGGCTGTGTGTGACACTGGGGGGCTGTGTGTGTGTGTGACACTGGGGGGCTTTGTGTGTGTGTGACACTGGGGGGCTGTGTGTGTGTGTGACACTGGGGGGCTGTGTGTGTGTGTGACACTGGGGGGCTGTGTGTGTGTGTGACACTGGGGGGCTGTGTGTGTGTGTGTGACACTGGGGGGCTGTGTGTGTGTGTGTGACACTGGGGGTCTGTGTGTGTGTGTGACACTGGGGGTCTGTGTGTGTGTGTGACACTGGGGGTCTGTGTGTGTGTGTGTGACACTGGGGGGCTGTGTGTGTGTGTGTGACACTGGGGGTCTGTGTGTGTGTGTGACACTGGGGGTCTGTGTGTGTGTGTGACACTGGGGGTCTGTGTGTGTGTGTGTGTGACACTGAGGGGGTGGGGGGGTGACACTGGGCAGGTTGACACTGTGTGTGTGTGTGACACTGAGGGGGGTGGGGGGGTGACACTGGGCAGGTTGACACTGTGTGTGTGTGACACTGGGGGGTGTGTGTGTGACACTGGGGGGGTGACACTGGTGTGTGTGTGACACTGGGGGGGTGACACTGGGGGGGGTGACACTGGGTGTGTGTGTGTGTGACACTGGGTGTGTGTGACACTGGGGGTGTGTGTGTGACACTGGGTGTGTGTGTGTGTGACACTGGGGGGGGTTACACTGGGTGTGTGTGTGTGACACTGGGTGTGTGTGTGTGTGTGTGACACTGGGGTTTCATATAGTAGTATATAAACTATTACATGTTCGGAGGCAGCAGTAATATTTTAGGAGCCAGGGCTCCCTGACGCCCAGGAGTTGTGTGTTTGTGTTACACCACTGAGCTGTGTGTGTTTGTGTTATGGTGTGGTGGGGGGGGGGGGTGGTCTATGATTACAGTAATTGTCAGCTTGTCCCTGGGGGGCTGTTCCTGTAGCACAAGCTGAGTGTTATGTCAGTGTTTATGTGGCACTGAGGCATCTCGTGTGTGTCTGGTGTCACTGCCCCTTCTGTGTGTGTCTGGTGTCACTGCCCCTTCTGTGTGTGTCTGGTGTCACTCCCCCTTCTGTGTGTGTCTGGTGTCACTGCCCCTTCTGTGTGTGTCTGGTGTCACTGCCCCTTCTGTGTGTGTCTGGTGTCACTGCCCCTTCTGTGTGTGTGTCTGGTGTCACTGCCCCTTCTGTGTGTGTCTGGTGGTGTCACTGCCCCTTCTGTGTGTGTCTGGTGGTGTCACTGCCCCTTCTGTGTGTGTCTGGTGTCACTCCCCCTTCTGTGTGTGTCTAGTGTCACTGCCCCTTCTGTGTGTGTCTAGTGTCACTGCCCCTTCTGTGTGTGTCTAGTGTCACTGCCCCTTCTGTGTGTGTCTGGTGGTGTCTCTGCACCTTCTGTGTGTGTCTGGTGTCACTGCCCCTTCTGTGTGTGTCTGGTGGTGTCACTGCCCCTTCTGTGTGTGTCTGGTGTCACTGCCCCTTCTGTGTGTGTGTCTGGTGTCACTGCCCCTTCTGTGTGTGTGTCTGGTGTCACTGCCCCTTCTGTGTGTGTGTCTGGTGTCACTGCCCCTTCTGTGTGTGTGTCTGGTGTCACTGCCCCTTCTGTGTGTGTGTCTGGTGTCACTGCCCCTTCTGTGTGTGTGTCTGGTGTCACTGCCCCTTCTGTGTGTGTGTCTGGTGTCACTGCCCCTTCTGTGTGTGTGTCTGGTGTCACTGCCCCTTCTGTGTGTGTGTCTGGTGTCACTGCCCCTTCTGTGTGTGTGTCTGGTGTCACTGCCCCTTCTGTGTGTGTGTCTGGTGTCACTGCCCCTTCTGTGTGTGTCTGGTGGTGTCACTGCCCCTTCTGTGTGTGTCTGGTGGTGTCACTGCCCCTTCTGTGTGTGTCTGGTGTCACTGCCCCTTCTGTGTGTGTGTCTGGTGTCACTGCCCCTTCTGTGTGTGTGTCTGGTGTCACTGCCCCTTCTGTGTGTGTGTCTGGTGTCACTGCCCCTTCTGTGTGTGTGTCTGGTGTCACTGCCCCTTCTGTGTGTGGGTCTGGTGTCACTGCCCCTTCTGTGTGTGGGTCTGGTGTCACTGCCCCTTCTGTGTGTGTGTATGGTGTCACTGCCCCTTCTGTGTGTGTGTCTGGTGTCACTGCCCCTTCTGTGTGTGTGTCTGGTGGTGTCACTGCCCCTTCTGTGTGTGTGTCTGGTGGTGTCACTGCCCCTTCTGTGTGTGTCTGGTGGTGTCACTGCCCCTTCTGTGTGTGTCTGGTGGTGTCACTGCCCCTTCTGTGTGTGTCTGGTGGTGTCACTGCCCCTTCTGTGTGTGTCTGGTGGTGTCACTGCCCCTTCTGTGTGTGTCTGGTGGTGTCACTGCCCCTTCTGTGTGTGTGTCTGGTGGTGTCACTGCCCCTTCTGTGTGTGTCTGGTGGTGTCACTGCCCCTTCTGTGTGTGTGTCTGGTGGTGTCACTGCCCCTTCTGTGTGTGTGTCTGGTGGTGTCACTGCCCCTTCTGTGTGTGTTTTCACTCCCTCATTATTTTATCATAATTTTAACATTTAGATTTTTATAATATAAAATATATTTGTATAATTATCTCTGAAATAGTAATAGAAATTTGTAATAAAATATGAGTTTAACAGAAAAATGTTGTCATGGTGCCTGCCACTCTCACTGCGTGTTGCACTTCTCCTTAACCCTTAATGTGTGTTGGCTATGTCTGACTGTTTGCCAGTCTAAGTGTCGCTGACTTATTCTCAGTGAGTGTTTTTTTCCAGTGTCTCTGCTTCTCTCTCATTGACAGTGATGCTGGTGTCTGTTCCCCTCTTGGTGGTTCCCACTGTGTGTGTGTTGTCTGTGCTTTCGTGTCTCGCTGTGTGTGTTGTCTGTATGTGTGCTTTCGTGTCTCGCTGTGTGTGTGTTGTCTGTATGTGTGATTTCGTGTCTCGCTGTGTGTGTGTTGTCTGTGTGCTTTCGTGTCTCGCTGTGTGTGTTGTCTGTATGTGTGCTTTCGTGTCTCGCTGTGTGTGTGCTTTCGTGTCTCGCTGTGTGTGTGTGTGTGTGCTTTCGTGTCTCGCTGTGTGTGTGTGTGTTGTCTTTGTGATTTCGTGTCTCGCTGTGTGTGTGTTGTCTGTGTGCTTTCGTGTCTCGCTGCGTGTGTGTTGTCTGTGTGCTTTCGTGTCTCGCTGCGTGTGTGTTGTCTGTGTGCTTTCGTGTCTCGCTGCGTGTGTGTTGTCTGTGTGCTTTCGTGTCTCGCTGCGTGTGTGTTGTCTGTGTGCTTTCGTGTCTCGCTGTGTGTGTGTGTGGTCTGTGTGCTTTCGTGTCTCGCTGTGTGTGTGTGGTCTGTGTGCTTTCGTGTCTCGCTGCGTGTGTGTTGTCTGTGTGCTTTCGTGTCTCGCTGTGTGTGTGTGTTGTCTGTGTGCTTTCGTGTCTCGCTGTGTGTGTGTGTTGTCTGTGTGCTTTCGTGTCTCGCTGTGTGTGTGTTGTCTGTGTGCTTTCGTGTCTCGCTGTGTATGTGTTGTCTGTGCTTTCGTGTCTCGCTGTGTGTGTGTGTTGTCTGTGTGCTTTCGTGTCTCGCTGTGTGTGTGTGTTGTCTGTGTGCTTTCGTGTCTCGCTGCGTGTGTGTGGTCTGTATGTGTGCTTTCGTGTCTCGCTGCGTGTGTGTTGTCTGTGTGCTTTCGTGTCTCGCTGTGTGTGTGTGTGTGTGCTTTCGTGTCTCGCTGTGTGTGTGTGTGTGCTTTCGTGTCTCGCTGTGTGTGTGTGTGTTGTCTTTGTGATTTCGTGTCTCGCTGCGTGTGTGTTGTCTGTGTGCTTTCGTGTCTCGCTGCGTGTGTGTTGTCTGTGTGCTTTCGTGTCTCTCTGCGTGTGTGTTGTCTGTGTGCTTTCGTGTCTCGCTGCGTGTGTGTTGTCTGTGTGCTTTCGTGTCTCGCTGCGTGTGTGTTGTCTGTGTGCTTTCGTGTCTCGCTGTGTGTGTGTGTTGTCTGTGTGCTTTCGTGTCTCGCTGTGTATGTGTTGTCTGTGCTTTCGTGTCTCGCTGTGTGTGTGTGTTGTCTGTGTGCTTTCGTGTCTCGCTGTGTGTGTGTTGTCTGTGTGCTTTCGTGTCTCGCTGTGTGTGTTGTCTGTATGTGTGCTTTCGTGTCTCGCTGCGTGTGTGTGGTCTGTATGTGTGCTTTCGTGTCTCGCTGCGTGTGTGTGGTCTGTGTGCTTTCGTGTCTCGCTGCGTGTGTGTGGTCTGTGTGCTTTCGTGTCTCGCTGCGTGTGTGTGGTCTGTGTGCTTTCGTGTCTCGCTGTGTGTGTGTGTTGTCTGTGTGCTTTTGTGTCTCGCTGTGTGTGTGTTGTCTGTATGTGTGCTTTCGTGTCTCGCTGTGTGTGTGGTCTGTGTGCTTTCGTGTCTCGCTGTGTGTGTGTGGTCTGTGTGCTTTCGTGTCTCGCTGTGTGTGTGTGGTCTGTGTGCTTTCGTGTCTCGCTGTGTGTGTGTGGTCTGTGTGCTTTCGCGTCTCGCTGTGTGTGTGTGTGGTCTGTGTGCTTTCGCGTCTCGCTGTGTGTGTGTGTGGTCTGTGTGCTTTCGCGTCTCGCTGTGTGTCTGTGTGGTCTGTGTGCTTTCGTGTCTCGCTGTGTGTGTGTGTGTGTGGTCTGTGTGCTTTCGTGTCTCGCTGTGTGTGTGTGTGTGTGGTCTGTGTGCTTTCGTGTCTCGCTGTGTGTGCTTTCGTGTCTCACTGTGTGTGTGTGTGTGTGTGCTTTCGTGTCTCGCTGTGTGTGTGTGTGCTTTCGTGTCTCGCTGTGTGTGTGTGTGTGCTTTCGTGTCTCGCTGTGTGTGTGTGTGTGCTTTCGCGTCTCGCTGTGTGTGTGCTTTCGCGTCTCGCTGTGTGTGTGTTGTCTGTGTGCTTTCGCGCCTCTCTCTCGGTGTGTCTCTGCTCGTCTCTCGGTCTGTCGGCCTGTCTCTCTGCCTCTCGGTCTGCCTCTCGGTCTGCCTCTCTGCCTGTCTCTCTGCCTGTCTCTCTGCCTCTCGGTCTGCCTCTCGGTCTCTCGTCTTTCTCTCTCTCTCTCTGCCTGCCTCTGCCTCTCGGTCTCTCGTCTTTCTCTCTCTCTCTCTGCCTGCCTCTGCCTCTCGGTCTCTCGTCTTTCTCTCTCTCTCTCTGCCTGCCTCTGCCTCTCGGTCTCTCGTCTTTCTCTCTCTCTCTTCCTCTCGGTCTGCGCCTGCCTCTCGGTCTGCGACTGCCTCTCGGTCTGCGACTGCCTCTCGGTCTGCGCCTGCCTCTCGGTCTGCGCCTGCCTCTCGGTCTGCGCCTGCCTCTCGGTCTGCGCCTGCCTCTCGGTCTGCCTCTTCCTCTCGGTCTGCCTCTTCCTCTCGGTCTGCCTCTTCCTCTCGGTCTGCCTCTTCCTCTCGGTCTGCCTCTTCCTCTCGGTCTGCCTCTTCCTCTCGTCTTTCTCGGTCTGCCTCTTCCTCTCGTCTTTCTCGCTCTCTGTCTCTCGTCTTTCTCGCTCTCTGTCTCTCGTCTTTCTCGCTCTCTGTCTCTCGTCTTTCTCGCTCTCTGTCTCTCGTCTTTCTCGCTCTCTGTCTCTCGTCTTTCTCGCTCTCTGTCTCTCGTCTTTCTCGCTCTCTGTCTCTCGTCTTTCTCGCTCTCTGTCTCTCGTCTTTCTCGCTCTCTGTCTCTCGTCTTTCTCGCTCTCTGTCTCTCGTCTTTCTCGCTCTCTGTCTCTCGTCTTTCTCGCTCTCTGTCTCTCGTCTTTCTCGCTCTCTGTCTCTCGTCTTTCTCGCTCTCTGTCTCTCGTCTTTCTCGCTCTCTGTCTCTCGTCTTTCTCGCTCTCTGTCTCTCGTCTTTCTCGCTCTCTGTCTCTCGTCTTTCTCGCTCTCTGTCTCTCGTCTTTCTCGCTCTCTGTCTCTCGTCTTTCTCGCTCTCTGTCTCTCGTCTTTCTCGCTCTCTGTCTCTCGTCTTTCTCGCTCTCTGTCTCTCTGTCTGCCTCTTCCTCTCTGTCTGCCTCTTCCTCTCTGTCTGCCTCTTCCTCTCTGTCTGCCTCTTCCTCTCTGTCTGCCTCTCTTCCTCTCTGTCTGCCTCTCTTCCTCTCTGTCTGTCTCTCCCTCTGCCTCTCTGTCTGTCTCTCCCTCTGCCTCTCTGTCTGTCTCTCCCTCTGCCTCTCTGTCTGTCTCTCCCTCTGCCTCTCGCTCTGCCTCTCGGTCTGTCTCTCTGCCTCTCGGTCTGTCTCTCTGCCTCTCGGTCTGTCTCTCTGCCTCTCGGTCTGTCTCTCTGCCTCTCGGTCTGCCTCTCTGCCTCTCGGTCTGCCTCTCTGCCTCTCGGTCTGCCTCTCTGCCTCTCGGTCTGCCTCTCTGCCTCTCGGTCTGTCTCTCTGCCTCTCGGTCTGTCTCTCTGCCTCTCGGTCTGTCTCTCTGCCTCTCGGTCTGTCTCTCTGCCTCTCGGTCTGTCTCTCTGCCTCTCGGTCTGTCTCTCTGCCTCTCGGTCTGTCTCTCTGCCTCTCGGTCTGTCTCTCTGCCTCTCGGTCTGTCTCTCTGCCTCTCGGTCTGTCTCTCTGCCTCTCGGTCTGTCTCTCGTCTTTCTCTCTCTCTGCCTCTCGGTCTGCCTCTTCCTCTCGGTCTGCCTCTTCCTCTCTCTCTGTCTCTCCCTCTCTGTCTCTCGTCTGCCTCTGCCTCTCGGTCTGCCTCTGCCTCTCGGTCTGCCTCTGCCTCTCGGTCTGCCTCTGCCTCTCGGTCTGCCTCTGCCTCTCGGTCTGCCTCTGCCTCTCGGTCTGCCTCTGCCTCTCGGTCTGACTCTGCCTCTCGGTCTGCCTCTGCCTCTCGGTCTGCCTCTGCCTCTCGGTCTGCCTCTGCCTCTCGGTCTGCCTCTGCCTCTCGGTCTGCCTCTGCCTCTCGGTCTGCCTCTGCCTCTCGGTCTGCCTCTGCCTCTCGGTCTGCCTCTGCCTCTCGGTCTGCCTCTGCCTCTCGGTCTGCCTCTGCCTCTCGGTCTGCCTCTTCCTCTCTCTCTGTCTCTCCCTCTCTCTCTGTCTCTCCGTCTGCCTCTTCCTCTCTCTCTGTCTCTTCGTCTCTCTCTCTGCCTCTTCCTCTCTCTCTGTCTCTTCGTCTCTCTCTCTGTCTCTCCCTCTCTCTCTGTCTCTCTCTCTGTCTCTCCCTCTCTCTCTGTCTCTCTCTCTGTCTCTCCCTCTCTCTCTGTCTCTTCCTCTCTCTCTGTCTCTTCCTCTCTCTCTGTCTCTTCCTCTCTCTCTGTCTCTCTCTGTCTCTTGGTCTGCCTCTGCCTCTCTCTCTGTCTCTCCCTCTCTGTCTCTTGGTCTGCCTCTTCCTCTCGGTCTGCCTCTTCCTCTCTCTCTGTCTCTTCCTCTCTCTCTGTCTCTTCCTCTCTCTCTGTCTCTTCCTCTCTCTCTGTCTCTTCCTCTCTCTCTGTCTCTTCCTCTCTCTCTGTCTCTTCCTCTCTCTCTGTCTCTTCCTCTCTCTCTGTCTCTTCCTCTCTCTCTGTCTCTCGGTCTGCCTCTGCCTCTCTCAGGGTTTGTGTTGTCTGTGTCTTGAGCCCTTGGTGTGTGCTGAATGTGCCTCTGCTCCTCTTTGAGTGTTTTTTTCTTGGGTCCCCTGTCCATCTGTCATGGAGCCTGTGTGATACCTGTGTCTTGACCCTTCTCTTATTCATTGTTTCCTTTTTCTTGGGTTAGGAGACTGTCTGGATTCGGGATGGTTTGTTGGCTTTCTTTGTCTGGACTAGGAGTCAGTGCTGTATCCTGGCCAAGGTAGGTTATTTCTATATAACGTGGGTCTGCCTGTATATGAGGTTGGTGTTTAACCTGTCTGTATATAAGAGTGAGGATAATCTGACCTGTATGGATGTGACAACGCCCTTAGATGTGGTTTGTGCTGTGGGGACCTTAACTAGTAGCAGCTGTAAGACTAACCTAAGGATCTGAGGGAGGGAGTTAAACCAGCCTGGGATCTTAGTCCAGACACAGCAAGTAAACAGGATCCAATCTAGCATATTCATTCATGGCCATGCAAAACAGGGTACAAGGCAAGCTACGGACCAGATTGTTAGACTGGCAGAGGGTCAAGACAAATGGGGGTGGACACACTGGTAGGGGTTCATAAACAAACTTGAGATGCAATAACCAGATAGGACTGAATCCATAAACAGGCAAGGGAAGACTGACTACATGGGTCACTAACTGATCACCTTATGCAGGACCCCTAATAAGTCTAGATGTGGGACTGGTGGAGAAGGCAGTCCGTAATTGTTCCATATCTCCAGCCCCTGTACCAGCTGACATTGGGTTTATTCATATAGCTATATTATCAGACATTATGTTCAGTGCCAGTACCATCTGTGGTAGAAGAACCAGCAACACGAGACACAGGCATTGTAATTGGTGATTAGGCAGATTCATAACACTGAGAAGGTGAAGTATGTGAACTCATAACTTCACTTATGGACAAGGACGTCCTTATGCATAGGTCAGCAAGGTTCAGTCCTAAGTAGGCATATAAAGCACAGCTATCATCTAGGACTCAGCATTGTCAACATCCTGATTCTACATAGATCACCCCCAGAGTTGGTTCACTATGTTCATATGTCCATCAGTTAAGCCTGATGTCTGAGCCCCCATTGGTGGAGCCAGTAGGTATTACTTCCTACCCACTGCTCAGTATGGGATCATGGGAGCTGTGTAGGACAGGAGCATTGGAGAAGAAAGTAAATAAGAGGGTGAGCGTAAAAGACCAGCACAGAAACACTAAAAGAGGAGCAGTATGGGAGAATATTGTAAGACAAGTACGGTAGAGAGAGAGAGAGAGAGAGAGAGAGGAAATAAGAACATGTTGTTGGTAGTGGGAGGAAATGACTATGGAGGAATGGCACGATGGCAAGAGTAACTGAAATAGGTAGTAAAGTTGTGCCTTCCTTGGAGGGACGTCCCTGCCTGGGATGGAGGGGCCACGTCCCTGCCTGGGATGGAGGGGCCACGTCCCTGCCTGGGATGGAGGGGCCACGTCCCTGCCTGGGATGGAGGGGCCACGTCCCTGCCTGGGATGGAGGGGCCACGTCCCTGCCTGGGATGGAGGGGCCACGTCCCTGCCTGGGATGGAGGGGCCACGTCCCTGCCTGGGATGGAGGGGCCACGTCCCTGCCTGGGATGGAGGGGCCACGTCCCTGCCTGGGATGGAGGGGCCACGTCCCTGCCTGGGATGGAGGGGCCACGTCCCTGCCTGGGATGGAGGGGCCACGTCCCTGCCTGGGATGGAGGGGCCACGTCCCTGCCTGGGATGGAGGGGCCACGTCCCTGCCTGGGATGGAGGGGCCACGTCCCTGCCTGGGATGGAGGGGCCACGTCCCTGCCTGGGATGGAGGGGCCACGTCCCTGCCTGGGATGGAGGGGCCACGTCCCTGCCTGGGATGGAGGGGCCACGTCCCTGCCTGGGATGGAGGGGCCACGTCCCTGCCTGGGATGGAGGGGCCACGTCCCTGCCTGGGATGGAGGGGCCACGTCCCTGCCTGGGATGGAGGGGCCACGTCCCTGCCTGGGATGGAGGGGCCACGTCCCTGCCTGGGATGGAGGGGCCACGTCCCTGCCTGGGATGGAGGGGCCACGTCCCTGCCTGGGATGGAGGGGCCACCTCCCTGCCTGGGATGGAGGGGCCACCTCCCTCCCTGGGATGGAGGGGCCACGTCCCTGCCTGGGATGGAGGGGCCACGTCCCTGCCTGGGATGGAGGGGCCACCTCCCTGCCCTGAGTGTAGTAGTGCAGTCTCTGTATTGGATGGATACAAACTTTGTATTCAACTATGTTGTACCTAATCCGATTACTCACCCGGGTGGGGATCTTAGATGCAGATTAGATCTCCTTTCCTTTCTATTGAAAGGCTACCAAAATTTAACAGCAGGATTAACTGACAATGCTTTAAGACTGTATGCAATTTTGTTTTACCTTATAAAAGCAATTTTTATGTATTAAAACAAATTATTTAATAGAGCACACTATAAGTATATGATGTCAGGGGCTAGGATTGTGTTATTGTTTCATGTCAGTATATTTAGAAGACTGGATATACTATGTATAGTTTTGTTTATCCTTGTTTAAACAGTTATTAACTATACAGACCTTGACCTTTTTATATATTACATTTAAAATAAAAATATTCTTTGTGCTTTATACAAACTTGTAGGATTCCTGCAATGTCCTAACAACAAGAGCTAGATATTTTAACTAAATATTATTCAGTTATTTAGAAAAATATATTCAATATTAAGCTGCTTTCAAACATCATCATCTAAGCTGCTTGCCTCTACTTTATGAGGTCATCAAGGGAGCAACTCTGACTAGGAGGCAGTTCTCAATGGCCAGATACAATCTTGCCAGGGTAAATCAATGTAACGCATCTCCAGGCAAAGGAAAACGTCTGCTCCTATTTTAGACCTAAGCTTATGTCTGACCATTTAGTCAGAGATGCTCCCTTGATGACCTCATAAGGGGTGGAGACAAGCAGTGCAAACTTATGTTTAGATATTGATGCTTAAAAATAATTGATTTGAGTGTGATTTTCTAAAACATGGAATAGGAGTTTTATTAATTATCTTTGTGTAAATAAAGCATCTAGCGCCTCCTGTTAGTGTGCAAATCCTATATTTGCAGCGTACAGGTATAAAGCATTACAATAGGTATTAGGATATTATAATAATCGTTAATCTGTTATCTATATAGTCAGAGGAGTACTCTAATTGACTCTAAATCCTAATTGAGACTGGTAGCAGTGAATATAATGTGTAATAAATGAAAGGTTATATATATCTGTGCTCTGATTTTCATGTACTTCCCTCGCTGTGTCCCTGACTTGTGATTCTCTTCTTTTGTCATTTCCTCCCACTCGCAAGGAATTCCCCACCTTGATATATCACGTTGGTTCAGAGCTCAATGAAAATTTCCCTTTTAGAGAGAACCTTCTCACATCCCACACACTAACAAGGCCAGGTATTCAGTGCTCTCCTGTTGGATTCAGCTGTATGAAGGAACCTTAAAGTAGGTCCTTCATCTCCTGGAGATTATAATCTCTTCAAACACATATGTAATGATGTGTAGGGGTAAGAATGAGCAGATTGGACCTTGTTAAGACAGAGTAGTATATGCCTTTAATAGGAAATAGTATAGACAACGTGCTTGTATGTATGTCTGTACTGAGGGAGGGGCCGTCTGTACTGAGGGAGAGGCCGTCTGTACTGAGGGAGGGGCCGTCTGTACTGAGGGAGGGGCCGTCTGTACTGACGGAAGGGCTGTCTATGTGTCTACTGAGGGAGGGGCCGTCTGTACTGAGGGAGGGGCCGTCTGTACTGAAGGAGGGGCCGTCTGTACTGAGGGAGGGGCCGTCTGTACTGAGGGAGGGGCCGTCTGTACTGAGGGAGGGGCCGTCTGTACTGAGGGAGGGGCCGTCTGTACTGAGGGAGGGGCCGTCTGTACTGACGGAAGGGCTGTCTATGTGTCTGTACTGAGGGAGGGGCCGTCTGTACTGAGGGAGAGGCCGTCTGTACTGAGGGAGGGGCCGTCTGTACTGAGGGAGGGGCCGTCTGTACTGAGGGAGGGGCCGTCTGTACTGAGGGAGGGGCCGTCTGTACTGAGGGAGGGGCCGTCTGTACTGACGGAAGGGCTGTCTATGTGTCTGTACTGAGGGAGGGGCCGTCTGTACTGAGGGAGAGGCCGTCTGTACTGAGGGGGGGGGCCGTCTGTACTGAGGGAGGGGCCGTCTGTACTGACGGAAGGGCTGTCTATGTGTCTGTACTGAGGGAGGGGCTGTCTATGTGTCTGTACTGGGGGAGGGGCTGTCTATGTGTCTGTACTGAGGGAGGGGCCGTCTGTACTGAGGGGGGGGGCCGTCTGTACTGAGGGAGGGGCCGTCTGTACTGAGGGAGGGGCCGTCTGTACTGAGGGAGGGGCCGTCTGTACTGAGGGAGGGGCCGTCTGTACTGAGGGAGGGGCCGTCTGTACTGAGGGAGGGGCCGTCTGTACTGACGGAAGGGCTGTCTATGTGTCTGTACTGAGGGAGGGGCTGTCTATGTGTCTGTACTGGGGGAGGGGCTGTCTATGTGTCTGTACTGAGGGAGGGGCCGTCTGTACTGAGGGAGAGGCCGTCTGTACTGAGGGAGGGGCCGTCTGTACTGAGGGAGGGGCCGTCTGTACTGACGGAAGGGCTGTCTCTGTGTCTGTACTGAGGGAGAGGCTGTCTATGTGTCTGTACTGGGGGAGGGGCTGTCTATGTGTCTGTACTGGGGGAGGGGCTGTCTATGTGTCTGTACTGAGGGAGGGGCCGTCTGTACTGACGGAAGGGCTGTCTATGTGTCTGTACTGAGGGAGGGGCCGTCTGTACTGAGGGAGGGGCCGTCTGTACTGAGGGAGGGGCCGTCTGTACTGAGGGAGGGGCCGTCTGTACTGAGGGAGGGGCCGTCTGTACTGAGGGAGAGGCTGTCTATGTGTCTGTACTGGGGGAGGGGCTGTCTATGTGTCTGTACTGAGGGAGGGGCCGTCTGTACTGGGGGAGGGGCCGTCTATACTGAGGGAGGGGCCGTCTGCTTGTCTGTACTGAGGGGGAGGCCGTCTGCTTGTCTGTACTGAGGGGGAGGTCTGTCTGCGTGTCTGTACTGAGGGGGGGTCTGTACTGAGGGAGGGACTGTCTGCGTGTCTGTACTGAGGGGGGGGTCTGTCTGCTTGTCTGTACTGAGGGGGGGTCTGTACTGAGGGAGGGACTGTCTGCGTGTCTGTACTGAGGGAGGGACTGTCTGCGTGTCTGTACTGGGGGGGGGGGGGTCTGTCTGCGTGCCTGTACTGAGGGGGAGGTCTGTCTGCGTGCCTGTACTGAGGGGGGGGTCTGTCTGCTTGTCTGTACTGAGGGGGGGTCTGTACTGAGGGAGGGACTGTCTGCGTGTCTGTACTGAGGGAGGGGCTGTCTGCGTGTCTGTACTGAGGGGGGATCTGTCTGCGTGTCTGTACTGATGGAGGGGCTGATTTTGTGTCTGTACTAAGGGAGGGACTGTGTGCGTGTCTGTACTGAGGGAGGGGCCGTCTGTACTGAGGGAGGGGCCGTCTGTACTGAGGGAGAGGCCGTCTGTACTGAGGGAGAGGCTGTCTATGTGTCTGTACTGGGGGAGGGGCTGTCTATGTGTCTGTACTGAGGGAGGGGCCGTCTGTACTGAGGGAGGGGCCGTCTGTACTGAGGGAGGGGCCGTCTGTACTGAGGGAGGGGCCGTCTATACTGAGGGAGGGGCCGTCTGCTTGTCTGTACTGAGGGGGAGGTCTGTCTGCGTGTCTGTACTGAGGGGGGGGTCTGTACTGAGGGAGGGACTGTCTGCGTGTCTGTACTGAGGGGGGGGTCTGTCTGCTTGTCTGTACTGAGGGGGGGACTGTCTGCGTGTCTGTACTGGGGGGGGGTCTGTCTGCGTGCCTGTACTGAGGGGGAGCTCTGTCTGCGTGCCTGTACTGAGGGGGGGGGTCTGTCTGCTTGTCTGTACTGAGGGGGGGTCTGTACTGAGGGAGGGACTGTCTGCGTGTCTGTACTGAGGGAGGGGCTGTCTGCGTGTCTGTACTGAGGGGGGATCTGTCTGCGTGTCTGTACTGATGGAGGGGCTGATTTTGTGTCTGTACTAAGGGAGGGACTGTCTGCGTGTCTGTACTGAGGGGGGGGGGTCTGTCTGCGTGTCTGTACTGAGGGGGGGGGTCTGTCTGCGTGTCTGTACTGAGGGGGGGGGGGGTCTGTCTGCGTGCCTGTACTGAGGGGGAGGTCTGTCTGCGTGTCTGTACTGAGGGGGGGGGGGGGGTCTGTCTGCGTGCCTGTACTGAGGGGGGATCTGTCTGCGTGTCTGTACTGATGGGGAGGTCTGTCTGCGTGTCTGTACTGAGGGGGGGGTCTGTCTGCTTGTCTGTACTGAGGGGGGGTCTGTACTGAGGGAGGGACTGTCTGCGTGTCTGTACTGAGGGAGGGACTGTCTGCGTGTCTGTACTGAGGGAGGGGCTGTCTGCGTGTCTGTACTGAGGGAGGGGCTGTCTGCGTGTCTGTACTGAGGGGGGATCTGTCTGCGTGTCTGTACTGAGGGGGGGGGGTCTGTCTGCGTGCCTGTACTGAGGGGGAGGTCTGTCTGCGTGTCTGTACTGAGGGGGGGGGGGTCTGTCTGCGTGTCTGTACTGAGGGAGGGACTGTCTGCGTGTCTGTACTGAGGGGGGATCTGTCTGCGTGTCTGTACTGAGGGAGGGACTGTCTGCGTGTCTGTACTGATGGAGGGGCTGATTTTGTGTCTGTACTAAGGGAGGGACTGTCTGCGTGTCTGTACTGAGGGGGGGGGGGGTCTGTCTGCGTGTCTGTACTGAGGGGGGGGGTCTGTCTGCGTGCCTGTACTGAGGGGGAGGTCTGTCTGCGTGTCTGTACTGAGGGGGGGGGGGGTCTGTCTGCGTGTCTGTACTGAGGGAGGGACTGTCTGCGTGTCTGTACTGAGGGGGGATCTGTCTGCGTGTCTGTACTGAGGGAGGGACTGTCTGCGTGTCTGTACTGAGGGAGGGGCTGTCTGCGTGTCTGTACTGAGGGGGGATCTGTCTGCGTGTCTGTACTGAGGGGGAGGTCTGTCTGCGTGTCTGTACTGAGGGGGAGGTCTGTCTGCGTGTCTGTACTGAGGGGGAGGTCTGTCTGCGTGTCTGTACTCAGGGAGGGGCTGTCTGCGTGTCTGTACTGAGGGGGGATCTGTCTGCGTGTCTGTACTGAGGGAGGGGCTGTCGGGGTGTCTGTACTGAGGGGGAGGGGTCTGTCTGTGTGTCTGTACTGAGGGGGGGGTGTACTGAGGGAGGGACTGTCTGCGTGTCTGTACTGAGGGAGGGACTGTCTGCGTGTCTGTACTGAGGGGGGGTGTCTGTACTGAGGGGGGGTTGTTAGGGGTGTCTGTACTGAGAG
This sequence comes from Discoglossus pictus, assembly GCA_027410445.1. NCBI lineage: Eukaryota > Metazoa > Chordata > Amphibia > Anura > Alytidae > Discoglossus > Discoglossus pictus. The sequence continues at coordinate 110,428,929 of CM050173.1, forward strand.
GGGGGTCTGTCTGTGTGTCTGTACTGAGGGGGGGTCTGTCTGCGTGTCTGCACTGAGGGGGGGGGGGTCTGTCTGCGTGTCTGTACTGAGGGGGCGGTCTGTCTGCGTGTCTGTACTGAGGGGGGGGGTCTGTCTGCGTGTCTGTACTGAGGGAGGGTCTGTCTGCGTGTCTGTACTGAGGGGGGGGGGGGGGGGCTGTTGATTAGCTCTCACAGTGGAGCGCCCACCAATGATCCTGTGGTTTAACACCTCATACTGTGAGAGATCATTAATTGTATGAGATAAAGTCATTAGGAATTGTATTTTCTCTTAAACTGAGAGAGCTAATTATCAAACACGTCAACTCAATCTTTATTTATAACCAACCAATTGTAATTCTATTTATTTACATGTGTACTGTATCCATCAGCTCTCTCTCCGCTTGTTATTCTGTGACACTGTATCACAATCTATCACAGTGTATAACACTATATGTGTCACATTTGTTTCACTTGTCTCCTCCCCCCAGGAGCCCTCCCCTTAGCCAGTGGTTGGCACACCTCTCCCTGCCTGCCCTTGCCCGGCAGAGATGACAGCCACCGCCACCCACAAGTGCCTGAAGAATGATAAGGTGGATGAGGCGCAGGCGCTGGCCAGGAGCTGCGCCGGGAGACCCGACTTCAAGCCCTGCGATGGGCTCTCCATCTGTGCCACGCACAGCCACGGCAAGTGCTTCAGGCTGCACTGGTGCTGCCACCTGGGCTGGTGCCACTGTAAGTAACTCAGTTATGTGTGTGTGTGCAGTTTGGGTTGGTTTGGCAGATAAAATCCGGTGTTCAGTACTATAAGATTTGGGTCTTGAAAACTTCCCCTTTAATCCCTATTTTAAAGGCAGCATTTGGCAATATCTCCAAGAGTAAATCGAGAAGCCAACTCTACAATCCTTATATTGCCATTTAAGTCTTTTTTTCCAACTAATAGCTTTTAAACTAAATTCCTTTTTTTAAGCTTTTTTGTTTAAATTGTCCTTTTAAATAATAATGTGTTAATATAATCATATATAGTTGTCAGTGTGCATCACGTTGCAATGTTGGTCACGCTTTTGAGAGCATTGCGAAGCGAGGCGAGCCATGAACGACACACCACTTAGGCTGGATGGGCGCCAAAGCAGCGCCTGCTCATTGCGAGCCCCGCGATGAGCTCCAAAGGCACTCAGCGTAGGGCTTGCGATGAGCGCTGAAGGTGATCAATGCAAAGTAGAAAGAAGTTGAAGTACACAGGGGAGAGGCTCGCATTGAGTGCCAAAGGCTCTTATTGCAAGCCACTTGATAAGCGCCAAAGGCGCTCAGCATGGGCCTTGCGATGAACGCCGAAGGTGCTCAGAGGAGTAAAAGTCTCACATTATGTGGCAAACAGCATTGCCAGCCTTATAATTGTAATCCCGTAATTTTTGAGTAGCTAGTATAATATAATAATATGTCATTACGTATATTACAGATATTCACAAAGAATTGTATATGATAAAGAGCAAATCTGGACTTCAGTTTCACAAAGACTGTCGTCTACAGATGGAAAAGATTCAGCAAAATACAGAAGGGAAACTTGAAATAGGAGAACAGAAAGCCGGGGAGTGGGGGGCTCAGGGGAGATATGAGGAAGTTCAGAAGCAGGGGGTACGGGGGGGGGGGGGGGTCAGCAGCAAGTGTGGTAAACACAGCGCCGCATCCATAGAGAGTGAGGAGGATGGAGCACAATCTGCAGACTATAGCAGAGAGCTCAATGCCAGGCAGCAGCTTCACAGGCAAATAAGTTACCCTTAGATTGTAAGTTTGACAGTTTTTGTGTCAGTGCCTTGGAAACGAGCTCTATGTACTCTTGAATTTATGCTCAAAAACCGGGCCCTCCATTCTTTACAAGGTGTTAAGTTTGTTTTTTGCCATGTACTCAACCCCTGTACAGCGCTACGGAATATGTTGGGGCGATATAAATAAAGATAATAATACCACTGAGATTTAGCACTTGTTAAGACGTCACTGTCGCAGTCATACAACATTGTTTAATTTGTTTTATTTAGATACTAATCAGCAATACAAATCATTATTTTGAAGAAAGAAAAATCAATGTAGCTTTTTAAACTTGCATTTCAGTTTTAGCATGGTTGCTTTCAGCAAATGTACTTCTCTACACTTCCTGTTAGGTGTTCAGGAGGTGAAAGTGTATCTGCCCAGGAGGCTGTTCTGAATGTTTTGTAATGGCCACTGTAGGGAATGAAAATGATACAAATGCTTATCAGGGTAACAAAGACGTGTGTGTGTGTATACATACACACACACATATATATATATACCATATATACGCGAGTATAAGCCGACCCGAGTATAAGCCAAGGCACCTATTTTACCACAAAATACTGGGTAAAATGAGTGACTCGAGTATAAGCCGAGGGTGGGAAATGTGCTGCCCCCAGTGTCCCTCTTGTGCCCTCTGTGTCCCCCTCTCTCTCCCGTGTCTCTTCTCCCCTCTCTCTCTGTGTCTCTTCTCCCCTCTCTCTCTGTGTCTCTTCCCCCTTCTCCCTTCCCTGTGTCTCTTCCCCCTTCTCCCTTCCCTGTGTCTCTTCCCCTTCTCCCTTCCCTGTGTCTCTTCCCCCCTTCTCCCTTCCCTGTGTCTCTTCCCCCCTTCTCCCTTCCCTGTGTCTCTTCCCCCCTTCTCCCTTCCCTGTGTCTCTTCCACCCCCCTTCTCCCTTCCCTGTGTCTCTTCCACCCCCCTTCTCCCTTCCCTGTGTCTCTTCCACCCCCCTTCTCCCTTCCCTGTGTCTCTTCCACCCCCCTTCTCCCTTCCCTGTGTCTCTTCCCCCCTTCTCCCTTCCCTGTGTCTCTTCCCCCCTTCTCCCTTCCCTGTGTCTCTTCCCCCCTTCTCCCTTCCCTGTGTCTCCTCCCCCCTTCTCCCTTCCCTGTGTCTCCTCCCCCCTCCTCATTCTCAACCTCCCCCCTTAACCCCACTCCTAAACCTCCCTCCTCCTCATCCTCAACCCCCTCATCCTCAACCCCCCCTCCTCATCCTCCCTCCTCATCCTCAACCCCCCCCCCCCCCCCTCATTCTACCCCTTCCCTCTCCCTTTCCCCTCACTTACCTGCATCTGAATCTCCTGCTCCGGCCTCCGCTCCTTCCGGCGTCTTATTGTGGCGTGCATGTGACGTCACGGCATTAGCATATACCGGGTGCCGGCACCCGGTATATGCTAATGCCGTGACGTCACATGCGCGACACCTCAAGACGCCGGAAGGAGCGGAGGCAGGAGCAGGAGCTTCAGATGCAGGTAAGTGAGGGGAAAGGGGGGGGGGGTTGTATTTAGAGGTGTAGAATGAGGGGGGGGGGTTGAGAATGAGGAGGGGGAGGGAAAGAGACACGGGGGGGTAGAGAGACACGGGGGAAGAGTGACGGGTCGAGTATAAGCCGAGGGGGGCACCTTTGGTTGGTAATGGTTGTAAACCTTTGAATATTTTCCATTATTTTTTCTAAAATTTGGATGGTATGTGGTCACTAGAGGTATACGTGAAGTAGTTTCTTTTGTTTTGTAGTTTAATAGGTGTTCACTGTATATTTTGATGGAAGTGGTTATTTTTTGGTAATAATGCAGGGTTTGTAGCCATTTTGTTTGAAAGATTCAGACAGTGTTTTTACATTTTTATCACAGTCTCCAGTGTTTGAGCAAATCCAATTTTATCTAATATCTTAACTATGGATGATGGCTTGTTTGGTGTGGGAGGGATGGAAACTGGAGCTGTGTAGGTAATTACATCTGTCTGTAGGTTTCCTATATATAGATGAGTGGAGAGTGCCATTGGTGTTGGATATAGTAGTATCTAGAAAGTTTACCTGTTCTGTGGAGAAATTCATTTTAAGTTTTATAGATGAATGGAGGTGTTGAATGAACTGTGCAAGTCTCTGAGTTTGCTTTCTCCTTCTGTCCAGATGATGAACAGATCATCTATGTAACGGTAGTATTTGTATGGTTTGTAAATGGAGTGCAGTGTAATAACTGTATTTCTCTGAACTCTGAGCTGGAAGCAGGTTTTTTAACTTGCTTAAGACATTTAAATGTGAACACAGATGTACTATTTATTTACTGTACGGTGGAGGCTTCTATCGCTCTCTTGCCCACCATATTATAAATTATTGTTATGGTGAACGACCTACTCATAAGATCTGAAACACAAGCTGGAATCACCGCTCCACGCTGATGATAGCCAGTAAGCTTGAAACGACTGTACGTTGGTAGGATTCCCAGCTTGTATATAATCCAACCTTGGCTTTGCATAAAAGCTGTGTAATACAGCAGGCATAAGCTGAAAGGAAGCCATGTTTAAAATTGGCTATGGATTGATGAGCAAGGCATTTGCATGTCCCTGTTTAGCTTCCCAGAATGCAGAGTAATGCCTTTTTTTTTCAGAATTCTGAGCTGGGAAAAAGTTTTTTTTATCTTGTTTTAGACATTCAAATGTGAACACAGATGTACTATTTATTTACTATATATATAAATAGGTAGCACTGGGGAGCTACAGTTCATTGAGGAAACCATGAATGCCAACATGTACTGTGACATATGAAGCAGAGCATGATCCCCTCCCTTCGGAGACTGGGCCGCAGGGCAGTATTCCAACATGATAACGACCCCAAACACAGCTCCAAGATGACCACTGCCTTGCTAAAGAAGCTGAAGATAAAGGTGATGGACTGGCCAAGCATGTCTCCAGATCTAAACCCTATTGAGCTTCTGTGGGGTATCCTCAAACGGAAGATCGGGGAGTGCAAGGTCTCTAACATCCACCAGCTCTGTGATGTCCTCATGGAGGAGTGGAAGAGGACTCCAGTGGCAACCTGTGAAGCTCTGGTGACCTCCATGCCCATGAGGGTTAAGGCAGTGCTGGAAAATAATGGTGGCCGCACAAAATATTAACACTTTGGGCCCAGTTTGGACATTTCCACTTAGGGGTGTACTCACTTTTGTTGCCAACATTTAGACATTTATGGCTGTGTGTTGAGTTATTTTGAGGGGACAGCACATTACACTGTTATACAGGCCATACACTTACTACTTCACATTGTAGCAGAGGGGCATGTCTTCAGTGTTGTCACATGAAAAGATATAATAACATATTTACACAAATGTGAGGGGTGTAGTCACTTTTGTGAGATACTGTATGTCTGCGCTGTGTGTATATATGTATATTTGGTGTATATCAATGTGTCTATATACATATTTATATTCTTGGGTCACAGCCAGTTCTGCGGCGCTCTCCTCCTCGCAGCTCCTGGGTACTGATCAGCCGCTCGCTCCCACGCTACAGATGCCCGTTCTGGGCACGTGGGCTCCATATGTGGTCTGTTCCCTGAGCTGTGAGAACACTGTCAGACTGCTGGTATTGTCACAGGATCCGGAGGGGAGAGAGGAAGAAATAAACCCGGGACGAGGCAGAGACCCACCGAGCTGTCACTAAACCTGAGACAGCCCCTTCGGAGACCAGGCTTAGCAGATGCTTTCCGACGGCTTCACAGAAGTGTCTCCAGGACACTGGCTGATTGATCCCTGAAGCGCCGGAATATTTCCCTTTCATCCGTCTCCATCACCTAATATAATCTGCTTTTATTTGACAGTTAGAGATGTTTAAAGTCACTCTGGGAAAACAAGTCCTGGCCCTTTAAAAAATATTAGTTGTGTCTAATATTATAAAAGCCCACTTATATACAGTTATGAATTATTATATTTTTTATTTCTCTCTGTGCGGCTGCCATGTTGGCCTGTCTGTCTCATCCCAATCCATGAGTACGTTCTGTGCAGGCATGAATCTCCATATTGCATCTTCTAATGCACACATCAGATGACCCCAAGGCCAAAAGCAATTGCAGTGAGCATGAGCTTGTGTGCAGTGGCTGGCAGATGTGCCTGGCAGGCTGCGGTCTGTAGGGTCACAGAGAGTTGAACACGACTAAACAACAACTGTCTGCATTAGAAGCTGCACTATGGACATTCACAGCGCTGAGTTGTGGTAGGAGGTAGAGATAACTTGAGTGTTTAGTGATTAGATCTTTCATCATGCTACGTGTAATTTACGCTATTAAAGGTCCATGACCAACTTTATCACCACAGTGGCCTCTTTAAGTTTGTATTAAAGGGACATGAGCACAATAGTTTTCTATGTCTCTTTACCAGATACTTTTTTGCCAAATGTTGTCAGACCTACTTCTGTGTTTCCTGGTGGTTTTATTTACTGTCTCTTTAATATTATGTAACATATTGAACTTGACAGCATCATCGTTTTGGGTCTGAATCTCATGAATTAACTACAAGTGCATGAAATGTTTATATTGCGCTATTTCCAGCCAGCTCGCGGCCCAGATCTGTTTCTCTGTACGCTATGTAAGAAAGTGTTGGGCTGCTCTATAATTCATACTGCGAGAGCACTCCCCTGGAAATAACCCTTTCATTGCCAGTGCCACATTGCTTCTTTGTAATACCTGTAAAGGACACTGAAGTCCATATAAAACACTAGAAGTGATAATTGGCTAAAGTGTTTTTTTTTTTGTTTTTTTTTTAAGTGAAATCAATAAAACCAGCCAATAATGCAGCTGTATCACATATATAGTTGTCAGCATGCGGGTTGTTGCTAACCCTTGCGGGCTCGCACAGTGAGCCCGCCGCAACTGCGACCCTCTCAAAGCGAGGGCCTAAGTTGCTGGCAAGGAGAGACCTTTGGCACTCCTTGCGCTGGTGGAGATTACCCCCTTTGCGAGGGGCCGCATTTGCGGAGGTGGAGGCTATACGGTGCCTCACAAATGGTTACAAACGACCACACAACCAACACTTTGAAAAAAAAACACATAAACATGCAATGACTATCTACGGATTTACACAAAAATATACGAGCCGCGGTGTGATAACTCAAGTTGGCCACTAGTTGTGCCTACCAGGAGGGACTGTTATATACCAATCGCCGCCATCTGTATATTGTGTTATGGGTGATTATTTGTTAGTATTATGTTGTATATTGTATTAGGGAGTGATTGTATTTAGTTAACCATTCCCCATTGTATAAACTCTCAGTCAGGAGTTGACCATATGGTCCTTAGTATAAACAAAGAGATTTGCCAGACAGTCAGGCACCTAGATAACAATGGGGGGGCCTAGGAGCTCAAACAGGAAGTTTCCCCTGGGACAGCCTGGGTCAGAATGAGCTTAATAGCCACACCTGGGGTTGGCCCATGGGAGGGGTCTGGTGGTTCCCATAGCCTACCTCTGTTACATTGGACAGAGGTAATTAGGTTACTCTGGAGGTTACCCTATTGGCCAGAGAAAGGAGAAAGGTTGATCCACTCCCTCCACTGTGTGTGTGTGAAATGTTTTAAATTTGTTGTTCCAAAATAAAACGTTGTTCATAATTTTCATCAAGACGTGGCGTGTAGATGTATTATTTACCCGGGGACATATGCTTGCAGTAAGATTCATCAGACTTACTGTCAATATTGCTCAGTCTAACCCAAGGGCTGAGACATGATGTTCCTGTAATCCAAAAGTCCAGAGTCACCCAAATCCGATCAACAGACCCCAGCCAGAGAGTGGGTCTTGATACGCGGGACTTAGACAAATCCATTATAGACTGGCAAAAATACGGCCTTAACGGACAACCCGCGCACAGCGTTAAACATTAAAAAACACAAAAATGCCCATAAAAATAACATTAAAACCTTACCCACACCAAGGGGGGGGGGGGGACACCCAGGACCTCTGCAACACAGCTTAAACATCGAATTCTGTCAAATTTACAAAGTTTACACACTCGAAAATCTCCTAAGCGAGAGAAAAAATGGCCGCCGAAACAAAACGAAAACAAGGCTACACAACCCCTAAAACCGCAAAATTACACAAAGCAAATACGTCTTTTACTAAAAAAAACGTACGACCTACAACATTCACCATTATCAAGGACGCTTCATCTTACAAACCCGCGTATCACATACACAATCGCTGCCATTTTACAACACTAACTTACAGATTGCAGAAGTACACAGCTACCCTAACGGCTTTCGCTCGCGCACGCAGCCTATTTACACAACACACTGCACACATTGCTGACACTTACACATCAGCAACACAACAGTGCAAACCGACAATGTATGCTGCAGGAACATCGACAGATTGTCAGCTCTTCAGCACAATGCTTCCTGCATGTATTACTTCCAAATAGGTAAAGTGTATTCATTTTATTACTTTACTACTTATTTAATTAGCATCACAACATACATATACACACAAAAAAAAAACACCATCGCAATAAACGCAAAAGACATTCACCTTGCGCCTCACAACGAGCGCCAACGCTGCTCATAGCACACAAACTACACCAGGGGACAGCCTTGCAATAAGCGCAAAAAGCGGATCAGCGCCGACCTTACAATGACAGCAAAAGCGCCTCTGATCAAAAAAAATACAACAACCAAGAGGCTCGCAATCAGCGCCGACATCTCAGACCACCATAAAAAATAATGTCTGGCCTAAACAACATTTCTTGACTTATAATTCTATTGCCGTCATTTTTTGACGGGCAAGTCGCTAGTATTAAATAAAAGCTGTGGGATAACATCTGTAGGCTGAGCCACCGTCTGAAAAAGATGGAGCTCATTTCAGGGTCCGTTTTCTTAAGAGATTGCTATGATTTAAAAAGTTGTTTATATTGATCTGTGACCCCTTGATCCTATGGACTGATCCAGTAGTAGATACCTAAATTGATAGACTGATCGTATATTGATTAATAAAAACATATTAGCACAGACAGATAATTACCTATATGTGCTAATATGTTTCTATAATCAATATATCAACAGGTGGCAATAAACCTATCTTTGTATCAATTGTAATTGATAGGTAGATTGACATGTGTGTTTATATAGCAATATGATACTTTAATAATAATAATGTGAACATGGAACCCTTGATAGTTAGCTAAGCTCGGCTTTTACTATCTGTCTATATCTATCTATCTATCTGTCTATCTATCTGTATATCTATCTACATCTATCTATCTATCTATCTATCTATCTATCTATCTATATATCTATCTGTATATCTGTATATCTATCTATCAGTATATCTATATCTATCTGTCTGTATATCTATCTATCTGTATATCTATCTATATCTATCTGTATATCTATCTATCTATATATCTGTATATCTATCTATCTTTATCTCCCCTATCTATCTATCTATCTATCTATCTGTATAACTATCTATCTGTATAACTATCTATCAGTATATCTACCTATCTTTATCTCCCCTATCTATCTAACTATCTGTATATCTATCTATCTGTATATCTATCTATCTGTATATCTATCTATCTATCTATCTAACTATCTGTATATCTATCTATCTATCTATCTGTATATCTATCTGTCTGTCTATCTATCTTTATCTCCCCTATCTATCTATCTGTATATCTATCTATCTGTATATCTATCTGTCTGTCTATCTATCTTTATCTCCCCTATCTATCTATCTATCTATCTATCTATCTATCTGTATATCTGTCTCTCTGTCTATCTGTCTGTATATATATCTGTCTGTCTATCTATCTATCTGTATATCTGTATATCTATCTATCTGTATATCTATCTATCTATCTATCTATCTGTATATCTATCTATCTGTATATCTATCTATCTATCTATCTGTATGTATATCTATCTGTATATCTATCTATCTATCTATCTATATCTATATATCTATCTATCTATCTGTATATCTATCTATCTATCTGTATATCTATCTGTATATCTATCTATCTGTATATCTATCTGTATATCTATCTATCTATCTATCTATCTATCTATCTATCTATCTATCTGCCTATCTATCTATGTATCTATCCTGACCTCTGATCTGCCTTTTTCACCCCTTTGATGAGACAAATAGACCAACTGAAGACTCTCTCTATATATATATAAATGTTGAATTTAGGAGCATAATTAAGCAGGAGATCCAATTACCTAACAAATCCCCCTTCCCTATTTTCCTCCAGATAAAAACACACCCACCATGCTCTAGCTCTCAGGACGTGATACTGAAATTGCTGATTTTGTTAGTTTATTACATATGTCACAAACAAGTGCTGCTTTTCTTGAGTTACAGAGGAGCTTATAAGGAGGCCATGAGTAGTTGTGCAGTTGCTTTGTCAGTGCCCCCCACCTCTCCACACTAAGAGCCCTCCATTAGCAGTGTTTATGCAGCCGCTCTGGCTGGGAAGCTCTTAGCGGACAATCCTCTGGAGTTATATATAAAGGTCAGTGGTAATTATTGTTACGGTATTTAAACATTTAAGTGGCTGCTAATGATGAGAAGCTCTCAGGAAGCGATGTCCGGGCGTGGCGGTGAGTCCTGAAATCTCATTTAATTGGTATTTGTCACATTAAGAACAGGAAACGGTTTGTACTTATGCAGTGTGGGAATGATAAAGCAATATAATAGTATTTGTATGTCCCATTTATCTCCATACTAAGTGCAGATTACAGTCCCGAGATTGGTTATTATATTATGTGTTACAAATAATTGCAATAGATCCTTGTAAGAGACTGTTGGAATAAGAAGTCAATGGGAATACATTTCCTTACACTCTGCCACCAAAGCTGTGCTGTAAAGAAGAAGCTGCAGTCAGGGGCGGAACTATCGCAGGCACCTGCTGCCCATTATCAGCCTGTATCCCACATCCACACCCTACCACCGTGTCCCCCAACCCCATGCAGATACAATGGTCCTCACCAGCCGCAGCGCAAGTAGCTCATCTTAATGCCTTGACGTTATTCAGGATTCCCCATCCAGCATTAATTATTTTAGTGTCTCTAATTAATTCTCTCATTGGTCAAGTGGCTCTATCGTCCACCACCTTTTCTTAATAGTCATGTGGCTAGAGAATAATAGCCTTATTCTCTAAATGGCCAATTGACGCTCAGTCCCACCTAGTTCTCTCAGGTATTCTACCCATTTTAGCAAAGTGCCTCTTTCTTCCATCCAGGCCTTTTATTGTACAACGGGCTGTAACTTACATCTAGTTCTTTATTGCCCAAGTGGCCCCATCTCCCATCTAGTTCTTTATTCCCCAGTGGTTCTATCTCCCATCTTGTTCTTTATTGCCCAGTGGCTCCATCTCCCATCCAGTTCTTTATTGCCCAGTGGCTCCATCTCCCATCTAGTTCTTTGTTGCCCAAGTGGCCCCATCTCCCATCTAGTTCTTTGTTGCCCAAGTGGCCCCATCTCCCATCTTGTTCTTTATTGCCCAGTGGCTCCATCTCCCATCCAGTTCTTTATTGCCCAGTGGCTCCATCTCCCATCCAGTTCTTTATTGCCCAAGTGGCCCCATCTCCCATCTAGTTCTTTATTGCCCAAGTGGTTCCATCTCTCATCCAGTTCTTTATTACCCAAGTGGTTCCATCTCTCATCCAGTTCTTTATTGCCCAAGTGGTTCCATCTCCCATCTAGTTCTTTATTACCCAAGTGGTTCCATCTCCCATCTAGTTATTTATTGCCCAAGTGTCTCCATGTCCCATCTAGTTCTTTATTGCCCAAGTGTCTCCATCTCCCATCTAGTTCTTTATTGCCCAGTGGTTCCATTTCCCATCTAGTTCTTTATTGCCCAAGTGTCTCCATCTCCCATCTAGTTCTTTATTGCCCAAGTGTCTCCATCTCCCATCTAGTTCTTTATTGCCCAAGTGGCCCCATCTCCCATCTAGTTCTTTATTCCCCAGTGGTTCTATCTCCCATCTTGTTCTTTATTGCCCAGTGGCTCCATCTCCCATCCAGTTCTTTATTGCCCAGTGGCTCCATCTCCCATCTAGTTCTTTGTTGCCCAAGTGGCCCCATCTCCCATCTAGTTCTTTGTTGCCCAAGTGGCCCCATCTCCCATCTTGTTCTTTATTGCCCAGTGGCTCCATCTCCCATCCAGTTCTTTATTGCCCAGTGGCTCCATCTCCCATCCAGTTCTTTATTGCCCAAGTGGCCCCATCTCCCATCTAGTTCTTTATTGCCCAAGTGGTTCCATCTCTCATCCAGTTCTTTATTACCCAAGTGGTTCCATCTCTCATCCAGTTCTTTATTGCCCAAGTGGTTCCATCTCCCATCTAGTTCTTTATTACCCAAGTGGTTCCATCTCCCATCTAGTTATTTATTGCCCAAGTGTCTCCATGTCCCATCTAGTTCTTTATTGCCCAAGTGTCTCCATCTCCCATCTAGTTCTTTATTGCCCAGTGGTTCCATTTCCCATCTAGTTCTTTATTGCCCAAGTGTCTCCATCTCCCATCTAGTTCTTTATTGCCCAAGTGTCTCCATCTCCCATCTAGTTCTTTATTGCCCAAGTGGCCCCATCTCCCATCTAGTTCTTTATTGCCCAAGTGGTTCCATCTCTCATCCAGTTCTTTATTACCCAAGTGGTTCCATCTCTCATCCAGTTCTTTATTGCCCAAGTGGTTCCATCTCCCATCTAGTTCTTTATTACCCAAGTGGTTTCATCTCCCATCTAGTTATTTATTGCCCAAGTGGTTCCATCTCCCATTTAGTTCTTTATTACCCAAGTGGTTCCATCTCCCATCTAGTTATTTATTGCCCAAGTGTCTCCATGTCCCATCTAGTTCTTTATTGCCCAAGTGTCTCCATCTCCCATCTAGTTCTTTATTGCCCAGTGGTTCCATTTCCCATCTAGTTCTTTATTGCCCAAGTGTCTCCATCTCCCATCTAGTTCTTTATTGCCCAGTGGTTCTATCTCCCATCTAGTTCTTTATTGCCCAAGTGGTTCCATCTCCCATCTAGTTCTTTATTACCCAAGTGGTTCCATCTCCCATCTAGTTCTTTATTACCCAAGTGGTTTCATCTCCCATCTAGTTATTTATTGCCCAAGTGGTTCCATCTCCCATTTAGTTCTTTATTACCCAAGTGGTTCCATCTCCCATCTAGTTATTTATTGCCCAAGTGTCTCCATGTCCCATCTAGTTCTTTATTGCCCAAGTGTCTCCATCTCCCATCTAGTTCTTAATTGCCCAGTGGTTCCATTTCCCATCTAGTTCTTTATTGCCCAAGTGTCTCCATCTCCCATCTAGTTCTTTATTGCCCAGTGGTTCTATCTCCCATCTAGTTCTTTATTGCCCAGTGGTTCTATCTCCCATCTAGTTCTTTATTGCCCAGTGGCTCCATCTCCCATCCAGTTCTTTATTGCCCAAGTGGTTCCATCTCTCATCCAGTTCTTTATTGCCCAAGTGGTTCCATCTCCCATCTAGTTCTTTATTACCCAAGTGGTTTCATCTCCCATCTAGTTCTTTATTGCCCAAGTGTCTCCATCTCCCATCTAGCTCTTTGTTGCCCAAGTGGTTCCATCTCCCATCCAGTTCTTTATTGCCCAAGTGTCTCCATCTCCCATCTAGTTCTTTATTGCCCAAGTGTCTCCATCTCCCATCTAGTTCTTTATTGCCCAGTGTCTCCATCTCCCATCTAGTTCTTTATTGCCCAAGTGGTTCCATCTCCCATCTAGTTCTTTATTACCCAAGTGGTTCCATCTCCCATCTAGTTCTTTATTACCCAAGTGGTTTCATCTCCCATCTAGTTATTTATTGCCCAAGTGGTTCCATCTCCCATTTAGTTCTTTATTACCCAAGTGGTTCCATCTCCCATCTAGTTATTTATTGCCCAAGTGTCTCCATGTCCCATCTAGTTCTTTATTGCCCAAGTGTCTCCATCTCCCATCTAGTTCTTAATTGCCCAGTGGTTCCATTTCCCATCTAGTTCTTTATTGCCCAAGTGTCTCCATCTCCCATCTAGTTCTTTATTGCCCAGTGGTTCTATCTCCCATCTAGTTCTTTATTGCCCAGTGGTTCTATCTCCCATCTAGTTCTTTATTGCCCAGTGGCTCCATCTCCCATCCAGTTCTTTATTGCCCAAGTGGTTCCATCTCTCATCCAGTTCTTTATTGCCCAAGTGGTTCCATCTCCCATCTAGTTCTTTATTACCCAAGTGGTTTCATCTCCCATCTAGTTCTTTATTGCCCAAGTGTCTCCATCTCCCATCTAGCTCTTTGTTGCCCAAGTGGTTCCATCTCCCATCCAGTTCTTTATTGCCCAAGTGTCTCCATCTCCCATCTAGTTCTTTATTGCCCAAGTGTCTCCATCTCCCATCTAGTTCTTTATTGCCCAGTGTCTCCATCTCCCATCTAGTTCTTTATTGCCCAAGTGGTTCCATCTCCCATCTAGTTCTTTGTTGCCCAAGTGGTTCCATCTCCCATCTAGTTCTTTATTACCCAAGTGGTTCCATCTCCCATCTAGTTCTTTGTTGCCCAAGTGTCTCCATCTCCCATCTAGTGGTTGTATCAGCTATTGGGTGTTTGTTGTGTATTTGCTTTTTCCTCACTGAATTTCATCTCTTGTTCAGGACAGAATATTAAACAACTTCCATATTTTTTCTAGAGCTGATACTTGGTGTCTCGACAGAATCTCTCTCAAGTATAAAATCAGTGGGCACCGTCCCCAGCGGGAGGCGGCTTCTTACAGAGCCGGAGATCAAAGCCGCGCGCGCCCTTCATCCAGCTGTCAGGGCTCTTATTATAGATTCTCCCCCTGCCTAATTATTCTGTCCTTCACTCGCAATGTGGGGGACAGGTAGACTCCATCTGACCTCTGTACCACAATCACTAACTTAAAGGGACACAGCAAAGGTGCCAGTTATGGTAGGTGCATAGAGTAACAATATAAATAGGACCATTCAACTGGAAGTTATTAAATATATCCTCTAGTAATAGAAAAATACACTGAATTTAGTAAATATTTGCTATTACTCCGCTTACGAAATCCTCCCACCAGGCCTGCCTTCCTATCAGTACTTAATTTCCTCATAATTGTTAAGAATTGCTAAGTCTTGTTCGGTGCTGTGTTTGCTTACTCAGTTGTGCATTGAAAAAAATTACAATGATTTAAAACAGTTTGAAATTTTAATCCCTTCAAAAATGTACTCCCACATTAAATCATTTCCCTTGAAGCTTTTTCTATTACTTTAACCCCTTCACTTGCAGAGTTGCCTGAGCCCCCGTACTTTACAGTGGATTGCGGGCCACTCTGCCACTGAAAGGGTTAATGGATGTTTTCAGGACTATAGATCTTTAATTTTTCTTAAACTGCCATCAGGTGTAAATAATCTGTCAATTCCTACATGTCAGGGAATATATACCCGCCAGCACGCAGCGCGCTAATGTAATTATGGAGGTGACAAACTAACAAATACAATGTGCTGATTGTCTGGAATAATTCACATTGAGATTTCTATAGTGGATGCTGGGACTCTCTGATAACTAAAAATAATTCAAATATTGCTTTATAGGTGATAGGCGCAAACTCGGCCGGGTACGTCATCAGAGGAATTGAAATTTCACTCGTATCCTTCTCGACCTCAGCTACTCTGTAACCTTTTGTGAATATATCTCTAATGGTTGTTAATCTCCCTCTCCCAGTTCTCACTCCGTGCTGCGTAGGCCGCCATGTTTCTCCCACATTTGTTGGCTCCAGTTTGCGCACACACGGTTCCCTCCCTGTGTAGTTACTGGTCTCTCTCCAGCAGCAGATAGATCTTTTCTTGTGCGCCACACTGAACGCCATGAAATGTACCCGTGTCCAATCCATCTTTGGGCTTCCTTTTTTAGTTACTCATTAGTATTCGTCCTCTCTGACCCCTCTGCTCGTTAGTCATTTCCCATTTCCTTTCCATGTATTCCACTGACCTTTGCTGTTTTACTCTGATAACTATTTTACTTCTTGTTGAAAATCCTGTACAGGTTACCCCGTTAACCCCTTTTCTGCTGTGCAAAGATATGAGACCAAAGCTTAAAGGGACAACAGAAGCATATTTTTTCTTTGTTGCGTCTTAAAGACCATATTTGGTAATGCACATTTGTGTGTGTGTTCTTTTTATAAGTGGTGTTTTCAAAGCAAAAAAATAAAAACAGTTTCAATTCTTGCACCAAATTGTTTGCTGTTGGTCAGTTTTGTCCAACTCTCCATTACCCTATGGACCACAGCATGCCAGGCACATCTGTGAGCCGCTACCCCTCTGAGTTCTCTCAAGCTCATGTTCATTATTTCAATGACCTTATCTACTCATCTCCACCCCTGTTGTCCCTTCTTTCTGTGCCTTCAACCTTTCCCAGCATCAGAGTCTTCTCTAGAGAATTCTGTCTGCTCATGATATGGACAAAATATTTGAGCTCCAGTCTCATGATCAAACCTTCCATTGAACAGTTTGTCTTGATTTTCTGTATTGTACTTATTTTTTGGATGGTCTTGCAGTTTTTCTCAAACACACAATTCTCCGGGGCTCAGACTTCTTTATGGTCCAGCTCTCACATCCGTATGTTACTATTGGCAATACCAGAGCTCTAACTATGCGGATAATTTAATATCTTTACTTTTTAATAGCTTGTCTAGACTTGCCATAGCTTTCCTCCCCAGAAGTAAAGTAGATCCCAGGAAAACAAAATCAGTCACTGCCTCCACTTCTCCTTTATTTGTCAGGAACTGAGATTTCTGTTTGCTATGATCTTCGTCTTTTAAACGTTGAGCATCAGGCCAGCAAAAATTTTGCACGCTCTTCTTTCACCCTCATCAGTAGGTCCCTTAGCTCCTCCTCACTTTCAGCCATTAGTGTCACAAACTTAGGTCCAATGTTCCCCAGACATTCTTTCTTCCATGTCTAGTTCTTCTGGCATTCTACCTTCCATGTCTAGTTCTTCAGGCATTCTATCTTCCATGTCTAGTTCTTCAGGCATCCTACCTTCCATGTCTAGTTCTTCAGGCATTCTATTTTCCATGTCTAGTTCTTCTGGCATTCTATCTTCCATGTCTAGTTCTTCTTGCATTCTATCTTCCATGTCTAGTTCTTCTGGCATTCTATCTTCCATGTCTAGTTCTTCTGGCATTCTATCTTCCATGTCTAGTTCTTCAGGCATTCTATCTTCCATGTCTAGTTCCTGAAATCTATTATTTACCTCCACTGCATATTCACAGGGATATTATTTATTTTATATCTTCTTGGTCTAATGATTTTCCCTCAATTTAATTCCCAGTCACTAATGAGGTGAAGGTGGATCAAACACTTTCCTTTTCATCTATTTCTGTGTTGCTTTCATTTTCTTAATGGGACATGAAAGTGACCGAAAACGACTGTGCGCCATCAGCCAAACGCTTGAAAATCATGCAAGGAGTTTGTTTGCATGATTTCATTGACTTAGCATTGACTTAGATGTTGACATTTGTAGTTGTAGTTTGTATAGCTGCAAAGCCCCCGCACAAGAAACTGATTATATTTTAGCTTTACTTGCACTTTATGGTGCAGAGAGATGGTGAGGTGCTTAAAATACCCACAAATAGTCACTGTTTCAATCTTAAGGAAGCTCATCTAATTGTTATATATATATATATATATATATATATATATATATATATATATATATAAATTTGTTGTTTAGTCGTTCAGTCGTGTCCGACTCTGTGACCCCATGGGTTGCAGCAAGCCAAGCATATCTTGTGTCTTATCTTGGCAAAGATACAGTGCCTTGCAAGAGTATTCACCCCCATTTTTTGGCATTTTTTGTGTTTTGTTGCCTCACAACCTGGAATTAACATGGATTGTTTGAGGATTTGCATCATTTAATTTACAGAACATGCCACAACTTTGAAGATGTTTTTTTTTTTTTTTATTGTGAAGCAAACAACAAATAGAACAAAATAACAGAAAAAGTCAATGTGCATAACTATTCACCCCGTAAAGTCAATACTTTGTAGAGCCACCTTTTGGGGCAATCACAGCTCCAAGTCGCTTTGGATAAGTCTCTATGAGCTTGCCACATCTTACCACTGGGATTTTTGCCCATTCCTCCTTGCAAAACTGCTCCAGCTCCTTCAAGTTGGATGGTTTGCACTTGTGAACAGCAATCTTTAAGTCTGACCACAGATTTTCTATTGGATTGAGGTCTGGGCTGTGACTCGGCCATTCCAACACATTTACATGTTTCCCCTTAAACCCCCCAAGTGTTGCTTTAGCAGTGTGTTTGTGGTCATTGTCCTGCTGGAAGGTGAACCTCCGTCCTAGCCTCAAATCACACACAGAGTGGTACAGGTTTTGCTCAAGAATATCCCTGTATTTAGCACCATCCATCTTTCCCTCAACTCGGACCAGTTTCTTAGTCCCGGCTACTGAAAAACATCCCCACAGCATGATGCTGCCACCGCCACGTGTCACTGTGGGGATGGTGATCTTTGGGTGATGTGATGTGTTGGGTTTGCGCCAGACATAGAGTTTTTTCTTTTTAGTCTCATCAGACCAGATCACCTTCCTCCATACATTTTGGGAATCTCCCACATGCCTTTTCGCAAACACAAAACGTGCCATTTTGGTTTTTGCTGAAAGTAATGGCTTTCTTCTGGCCACTCTGCCATAAAGCCCAACTCTATGGAGTGTACGGCTTATTGTCGTCCTATGTACAGATACTCCAGTCTCTGCTGTGGATCTCTGCAGCTCCTCCAGGGTTACCTTAGGTCTCTGTGCTGCCTCTCTGATTAATGCCCTCCTTGCCCGGTCCGTGAGTTTTGGTGGGCGTCCGTCTCTTGGCAGGTTTGCTGTTGTGCCATGTTCTTTCCATTTGGTTATGATAGTTTTGATGGTGCTCCTGGGGATCATCAAAGATTTGGATATTTTTTTAAAACCTAACCCTGACTTGTACTTCTCAACAACATTGTCCCTTACTTATTTGGAGAGTTCCTTGGTCTTCATGACAGTGTTTGGTTAGTGGTGCCTCTTGCTTAGGTGTTGCAGCCTCTGGGGCCTTTTAAAAAAGGTGTGTATATGTAATGACAAATCATGTGACACTTAGATTGCACACAGGTGGACATAATTTCACTAATTATGTGACTTCTGAAGGTAATTGGTTGCACCAGAGCTTTTTATGGACTTCATAACAAAGGGGGTGAATACATACGCACATGCCAATATTCTGTTTTCTATTTCTAAAAAATAGTTTTATGTATATATTTTTCTCATTTCACTTCACAAACTTAGACTATTGTGTTCTGATCCATCACATAAAATTCAGATTAACAAAACATTGAGGCTGTAATGTAACAAAATAGGTAAAAAGTCAAGGGGGTGAATACTTTCTGCAAGACACTGTACTGGAGTGGGTTGCCAGTGCCTTCTCCAGTGGACAGCTATTTGTCTGACCTCTATGATATGACCTGCCCATCTTGGGTGACCCTATGTGACACAACCCTTTTCACCACAACAAGGTAGAGATTCAGATGGGGAGGGGTGTATATATATATATATATATATATATATATATATGTATATGTAAAGGCTGTGAGTTCAAATTCCAGTTCTCCTCCTTTTGTTCATGTATTTTGTGACAATTATTATAAAATGATTACAAAATTTACAGTTTGCATCTGTTTTCTATCATTTATGCTAAATAAAAAAAAAGGGTAAACAAATATACAGATGGCATTTGAACTCACAACCTTGTAAATATGAGTTACATTACTACTGTGCCATCTCTCTATCTAGAAATGGGTACAAAGTAGTAATACAACTAATATAGGGAATATATCACATCTTCACTCTACACAGTTAGTTTTAATTAGTGGCCTAGGCAGCTCATAATGTATATGGTGGATTCAGGGGTGGATACAAGTACTATAAAACCCCTAACGATAAATGCTTTTATCTCAAACAGATTAGTAGTAATTTGTAAAAGGAAAGCACTTTTACCAAGTGCTTTTCAATCCTCTATCTAATGGTGCAAAGCACAGCAGGTGATTTAACTTAATATATTTTATTCTTCATGCAGAAACAACATTTGCAAAGTATAAAACATGCACTTTTTTTTTGTATAATAGAAAAACTGAGCCTACAGCATCCCTTTAACATGTACCTAAAACTTGCTGCGCCTTTGGCTGGATACGACGGGCCGCGGGGACTCATTGTGACTGCTCCACACATTTCCATACGAGAGCGCAGATTTGTTCCTCACTTGCTTGCAGCTGCTTGGGGAAAAAAGACACATCAGGGAAAAAAATCAGAAAGGAACTGTGAAATTTGGAATCTCTTATGGGGAGAGAACAATATTTTCTGTGATTTTCCACCCACTGAGGGTTGAGCAGATGGTGCCGGAGTTTGCCCTGCAGCTGAGATCCACACTGTCAGCATGAAGGCGGCTGTGATATCAACTACCCACTGCAGCCAGCCTGTCTGTGTGTGGAGGGTAACCCACTGCCTCGGGGTATTCTGGAGAGCTGGCACTAGAATTCATGCTTGTCTGCTGCATAAAAGAGAGGACGCAGCGTGAATCTGTCACTTCTTTATTACAGAAATATGCTACCCTCCTGTACTATTAGTGTGTGGGTATTTATTTGCAGTAATAATAGTGCACGTGGAACAGTGCACGAGAGAAGCATCTTTCAGACATAATGCAGGGCACAAAGGAGCCTGGGAGTTGGGCTACTCTGAATGTTGTGTTATGTTTTGACCTGACTGTTGCGCATATATATATATTTATATATTATATACATTTTTACATGGATCCGACAGCAGATAAGAACCAAATAGGTCCCTCTAGCCCGCCCATTATATCTATCTCAATACTTGGCTTAATTAATCCAAAGGATGGCCATATTTTTATACCAGTGCAAGGTTGTTCCACTTATCTACTACTCTTTCTGTTTAGTAGAACCAAGACGCATTACCATCGTGCATTACCGCCACGCATTACCATGACGCCACGCATTACCATGACGCCACGCATTACCCTTAAAACTTCTACCATCCAATTCCAAATCATGATATGTAGATCTTGCTCCTCTATCTGTAGGACATGTCCCTCCTGATCTCTATTAAATACTTTATGCAGATTTATCTCATCTCTCCTTCTCCCTCAGGTCCTTGAAGTCTGTTGTTAGTTTGGAGACGTTTGGAGCAATGTGATAAGTAAGATTTGAAAATGTTAAGATTACAGTCTCTATTTTCATGCAAACTACCTTGTTGATTGCTTAAAACCTGCTCTTTCCGATGCATAATAGTAATAATAATAGTAATAATAATACATTTGGGAGCTCTGTGTGCATGAAATGGAAATTCTTAATGGTTCATACATAAATCTAAATACAAAGCATTACATAAATCAAACATATGGTTGAGGATTTCTAGGGGGTCTGGTGGGCAGCTCTTATCAGATGCCAGACTGTATGGGTTTTCTTCATATAAAAGTCCCCACCATGGTGATCCGGAGCGAGCAGCCTCCTGGGGGTTTCCTAATCTCCAAGAGCAAAACATAAATCTGCTAATATGTCACAGGCAGAGAAACGCGTATCGGAAGCAGCCGAGGACATGGGGAGCGATCAATAGATTTGTTCATTTATCTGTGGACTGGCCACATGCCAGAGACTGGTTTTCAAGCCTGAGATGGCATGAAGGCCAGATCTACTAATAGAGGCCATTTGGTAATCTCTCTCTCTTATGAAGTCAGTCTCTATCTTCTACCTAACTCACCCTCTTGGGGAGTCAGCTTTCCTTCCAGTGTCTCTCCCTTGAGATTGCCTCTTTATGTGCCAGTCTCCCGTCCCCTCACTTCCCACAATTCCCCTCTTTAGTGGTCAGTTTCTGTCACCCTGTTTAAGTTATCCTCTCACTTCTCTTTCCCTTTCTCCTACTCTCTTATCTCCCTCTCTCCTCCATAAACCACCCAGTATTCTCCACTCTCTCATCCCGTCAGTCACACTCTTTCAGAATGATTCTCCTCCTCTCTCTATCTTTTAGGACCAGTATCCATCTCACTGCCCTCTGTTGTCCCTCTTTTTTGTGTCCGTCTCTCTTCTCTATATGTTTAGGATCAGCCCCCTCCCCCAGTGAGAGGCTTGGAGGCACCATATATGGGTAAGTGGGGGGCCAGATAGATATACCCGCTAATTCTATAATAGGGGTCTGCTCAAACTACCCTATTTTACTGACTTGTATTGGGAATCAATATGAGCATACGACCCAGATAATTTAACCCTCTAACTTCTGAAGGGTTCTGTCATGCACACTCCGGTATCCTGGCACTGAAAGGGTTGATGGCTCTGATGGCTGGTGCCACGTGGTAAAGTCAAATTACAGATAATTGCTCCGCTATTCCCTCGTCAAGTCACAACACTGGAGAGAAGGACTTGTTCGCAATCAGGAGCGTGCGCTTAGAAGCACTTGACAGCAAATTCACTGCAAGTCAGCAATATGAGCAGAGAGCCCCCCCACATTGGGCCCCCTCAGCACAGATCACACACTTGTATGATACCAGGCCCAGATGTGCACTCACTGATCATATCCTCCCATCTTTTCTGTGTCCTCTCACATGAAACGCACAAGACCACCCCCAGGTCATACCTATGTGTATGCCGCCAATCTCCATACCCACATCCAATAGTCCACAGCTAAAGAGTATTGGTGTCACCCACGCAACCAAAAAATATCATGTTTCTTCCCTAAACTACCCTTGTTTGTAGTGCTGTATCATAGTTACATAGGCCCTCATTCAATTGCGATTTTGCCAATTGAATACGGCTCTAAATAAGCACATAATGTATATTTTTTAAAGAAGTTTTTAGTTAGTGAAAACCGTGCTTTTGGATAGATGCTTAATAACTAAAAACTTCTTTAAAAAATATATGTGATGTGCTTATTTAGACCCCTATTCAATTGGCAAAATTGCAATTGAATGAGGGCCATAGTATTTAAGGTTGAAAAAATACTTTCAGTCCATCAAGTTCAACCTTTTAAGATCTCCTCTGATCTGCAATATGCGGATTAACTATTAATTCATTAGTTGTTAATTAATTATTAATCAATTATTTAATGTTTTGGTTATTAATTAGTCCAGAAAAAGGCAAAGAGAAAAAAAAAAAAAAAAAAAAAAACACAAGCCAGACGTAGCCAATTGTCTTAAAGGGAAATGTAAAAAATTTGGATCAATACTGTCTCTCTGTCTCTCTAATTATCCATGATAACCCTGAATTCCCTTTTTAATTAGAAATAAATCCAGTCCCCTTTTAAAGTTATCTATCGAATCCGCTGTTAACACCTCCTCTGGTAGAGAATTCCACAGATTAACCACCCTTACTGTGAAGAACCCTTTTCTTTCTTTGAGGTGGAATCTTTTTACTTCTAACCTCAAGGGATGTCGTCTTGTCAGTTGAAAACCTCTTGGCACAAAAAGCTCCCCTGACAAATCTTTATACTGACCCTGGATGTATTTATATAAGGTAATCATATCTCCTCTTAGACGCCTTTTTTCTAGAGAAAATAAGTTTAATTTGGTTAGTCTTTCTTCATAACTTAGCCCCTCCATTCCCCTTATTCGTTTTGTTGCCCTTCTCTGTACCTTTTCCAGCTCTAAAATGTCCTTTTTAAGAAGGGGTGCCCAAAATTGTACTCCATATTCCAAATGAGGACGTACTAGAGATTTGTATAGTGGCAGAATTATATTTGCTTCCCTGGCTTCTATACCCTTTCTTATACATGCTAATATTTTATTTGCCTTTGCAGCTGCTGCTTGGCATTGAGCACTGTTACCTAGGTGGTTGTCCACAAGCACTCCCAAATCCCTTTCAATATCTGATACACCTAGATTTGCTCCATTAAGATTATAAATTGCATGGATATTTTTCCTTCCCAGATGCATAACCTTACATTTATTCGTATTAAATCTCATCTGCCATGTAGATGCCCATTCCACAATTTTATGTAAATCCCCTTGGAGGGAAAGCACATCATTATCTGATTTAATTACCTTGCACAACTTTGTGTCATCAGCGAAAATGGAGACCCCACACTCCAATCCTACCTCTAAGTCATTAATAAATATGTTAAAAAGGAGAGGACCTAATACTGAACCCTGAGGAACTCCACTTACCACATTAGTCCAATCGGAGTATGTTCCATTTATAACAACCCTTTGCTTCCTGTCTTTTAGCCAGCTCTCAATCCATGAGCAGATATTTACTGAAATTCCTGTATCCCTTAGTTTGCCCAATAGTCTCCCATGTGGCACTGTATCAAAAGCCTTTGCAAACTCCAAAAAGACTACATCCACTGAGTTGCCTTGATCCAGGTTCCTACTAACATCCTCATAGAAACTAATTAGATTTGTTTGACATGACCTATCCCTCATAAATCCATATTGACTCCTACTTATAATCCTGTTCAAATAGACATATTCTTGTATATTATCCCTTATTAAACCTTCTAAAAGCTTCCCCACTACAGAAGTGAGGCTCACTGGTCTATAATTCCCCGGATTTGCTCTTGCTCCCTTTTTAAATATAGGTATCACATCAGCTTTTCTCCAGTCATCTGGTAGAGACCCTGTGTTGAGTAAATCTTGAAAAATTAAATATAATGGTTTGGCTATTACAGAACCCAGTTCCCTCAGTACCCGTGGATGTATTCCATCAAGACCCGGGGCTTTATTAACATTTATTTTTTCCAACCTCTTTTGGATTACTTCCTGTGTTAACCAATTATTTGGCAAAGGTAGTGTAGCCCCATTATGTTGCCGTGTCCCAACCACTGGTACCTCCCTTGTGTATACCAAAGAAAAGAACCTATTTAGCTCATCTGCCTTTTCCTGGTCACTAATTTTCAGACGGCCTGTGTCACATTCTAATGTTTCTATAGCTTCCTTCCTGGCCTTCTTCCCATTAATATACCTAAAAAATATTTTAGGGTTAGTCTTACTCTCTTTTGCAATACATTTTTTTTTTTCCTTTCTTTAGTTCAAAATGTAGTGCCCACACCTAACCAATCCCATACTCCAGCCAGGAACACACCTACATGTTGCCCAAGAGAGGACATGTGGGTAGTGCGCCCCTCCCAAATCACTCTGAACCCATAGTTTATCCTAGAATCGCCAAAAAAGTGATCTTCTGTTGGTGCCTGGAGACATCCATAACATTTCGGTGAAGATTGCATGCTTGAGATGGAATTTATTTATTATCCTTTATTTATAACACCCCAACATATTCTGCAGCGCAATACAGGGGTTAGGTACAAGTATAAACAATACCCCACAATGAAAAATAATGGAAGACCCTGTTATTGAGCTTTCAATCAGATATACAGAGTGCTTTCCCTAGAGCACCTGACAACATTTACGTTTCTGAAGGAGCAGGGCTTGTAGTTAACCTTGTGAGCTCTCCGTTTCTGATCATATGCTTGGGTAGGGTAGAAGTCACCCTCTCCCCTAATAAATGAACGGCCCTCTGTTTGGTTGCAGGGGACCCTTCCCTGTAGTGGGCCATGGTATATTGCAAATATAAACCTTGAGCATATGAAGCAAGACAGGGGAGTTATATTAATCATCAGCCTTGCAGCTCTGCACTTATAAAGTTGGAAAATATTCTTTATATGAAGCATAACGATAATTGTGATTTTCAAGTAACAACGTTTACAAAATATATATAATTTTTACAAAACATTCCCCATTCACCACCTCAAAAGACAATAGAAAGTGCGTTTAGTTGTATTTTTATTGGTAATTACATTTTTATATCACAAGCTTAATGTTTTCCAATATTAAACGTTTTAAATGTTGAATGAAATCATCCTGATTATCTCACTTATTTTATCTAACAAAGGGGCAATTATAAATACACCCACTGCATTTGAGAGGGTGTGAAATTCCACATATGTGAGAATGAGTGCGAATCTGCATAGACTGAATAAGCAATGACCTCATCTCTCCATGAAATCATTAGTAGTTATTTTATTTTACTTGATCCATTTATTCCTGTATTTGGTCAAAATAACCAGAGTATTTTTATAACCAGAGTATTTTTATAACCAGAGTATTTTTATAACCAGAGTATTTTTATAACCAGAGTATTTTGGGAAAGTAAAACTAAATAAAATATCACTGTTTTTAATGTATTGTATGTTTTTTAAACAACAATTCTGCGATGGGAGCTGCCATTTTTGTTTCTGATTATCTGCTACTGCAGGTGGGAGGAGACCTAGCATGCACTAAAGCACTCAGCTACTAGAGTTGAAATGGGGCAGTACAAAGTGCAAGTGCTTTCAGTAGAAATAATGGAACACATTTGCTGAAAAAGCAGCTTAAAAATACAGCGCTGCAATGCAATATCTGCCCACATTTAAGAATATTAATAGTTGAATATGGCTGTATTTATTTACTTTGTAAAATCATTATCAAACGTAGTTCTTCTAAAGAGCATATTGCAAATATTGAACTACAGTGGTCCTTTAGTTATTATAATTATATAGATATGAGGCTTTTTACATACTTTTTATGGAGAGTGAATGTGTACCCCCACCCCGACGTGCGTTTCCCCACTAAACTGTGAAATTCTTAAGAGGATGTGTAAAACGCCTTGTATCTATATAGTTATTAATGTTCTATAACAGAACCAATGTTGGTACATTCACTTCAGCTTAGCTTGATGGGCGCCGGCCAAATGGCCAACCAAGAGAGAAACTATGTGCCTAGATGTAAAGGACACTTCCCTCTCCTCTTTTGTGTTATCCGGGGTGTAAGCTCATCTATCCCAATACTGGATCTCTACCTTGTGGTGGTGAAGGAACTTGTGTACTTCAACTTTGGGCTATGTAGGGTCACTGATGATGGGCAGGTCCTAGCAGAGAGGTCAGACAAATCACAATCCCCCTGTATGTCATTATTTTGATACAAACTATTAAAAGCTAAGTTTTAGAAATAGTCTTTTTGGTTTGTGGACAACTGTATTGGCCATAAAAACTTGGATTTAGTATATTTTAACCAAAAGAGTTTGTGGCATTTCCGTTTACTGAACTCTCGTCCCTGGCATCTAATTAATCAGTGATGGTCTCATCCCTGGGATCTAATTAACCTGTGAAGGTCTCATCCCTGGGATCTAATTAACCTATGAAGGTCTCATCCCTGGGATCTAATTAATCAGTGAAGGTCTCATCCCTGGGATCTAATTAACCTGTGAAGGTCTCATCCCTGGGATCTAATTAACCTGTGAAGGTCTCATCCCTGGGATCTAATAAATCAGTGAAGGTCTCATCCCTGGGATCTAATTAACCTGTGAAGGTCTCATCCCTGGGATCTAATTAACCTATGAAGGTCTCATCCCTGGGATCTAATTAATCAGTGAAGGTCTCATCCCTGGGATCTAATTAACCTGTGATGGTCTCATCCCTGGGATCTAATTAACCCGTGAAGGTCTCATCCCTGGGATCTAATTAACCCGTGAAGGTCTCATCCCTGGGATCTAATTAACCTGTGATGGTCTCATCCCTTGGATCTAATTAACCCGTGAAGGTCTCATCCCTGGGATCTAATTAACCTGTGATGGTCTCATCCCTTGGATCTAATTAACCCGTGAAGGTCTCATCCCTGGGATCTAATTAACCCGTGAAGGTCTCATCCCTGGGATCTAATTAACCCGTGAAGGTCTCATCCCTGGGATCTAATTAACCCGTGAAGGTCTCATCCCTGGGATCTAATTAATCAGTGAAGGTCTCATCCCTGGGATCTAATTAACCTGTGAAGGTCTCACCCCTGGGATCTAATTAACCCGTGAAGGTCTCATCCCTGGGATCTAATTAACCCGTGAAGGTCTCATCCCTGGGATCTAATTAACCCGTGAAGGTCTCATCCCTAGGATCTAATTAACCTGTGAAGGTCTCATCCCTGGGATCTAATTAACCCGTGAAGGTCTCATCCCTGGGATCTAATTAACCCGTGAAGGTCTCATCCCTGGGATCTAATTAACCTGTGAAGGTCTCATCCCTGGGATCTAATTAACCTGTGAAGGTCTCATTCCTGGGATCTAATTAACCTGTGAAGGTCTCATCCCTGGGATCTAATTAACCTGTGAAGGTCTCATTCCTGGGATCTAATTAACCCGTGAAGGTCTCATTCCTGGGATCTAATTAACTTGTGATGGTCTCATTCCTGGGATCTAATTAATCCGTGATGGTCTCATCCCTGGGATCTAATTAAACCGTGAAGGTCTCATCCCTGGAATCTAATTAACCCGTGAAGGTCTCATCCCTGGAATCTAATTAACCTGTGAAGGTCTCATTCCTGGGCTCTTCCTTGTTTGGCTTTATTGGAAGAGGAAATAGCACCCGTAACAGAGGTACTAACATCAATCTATAGATCCCTGGTCAGACCTCACCTAGATCCTGGGTCCTAAAGGATATTAATACATTAGACTTAAATAAAAGAAAGCGCCTAAAAGACTAATAATATTAAGAAAAACCTAATGACGGTTGTGCTGAGCTGTCTCTCTCTCTATCAGTGACCTGTTATACATTAGAGCGATTCAGACATTTAAATCAAAAACATACAAAAAACGTATTGTGAAAAATTACCCCTAGGGAAAGTGTAGAGGGCAACAAGATGGGGTAGTGGTGCAGATATTAACCCTGTCACTGACAGAGGAGCTGGGTGTGCAGTCACTGAACCAGTGGAGTTATACAAGTACCTAATATAAATACTTCATCTGGGGAAGCAGAGTGATGGGAAGGGAGGGTAGAGATGAGGGACAGAGGGGGTATAAGGCTAAAAAGGAGAGGGACTGAGGGGCCAGGTAGGTGGTTATAAAAGGGAGTGTGGAAAGGGGATGGGTAACAGGGACACTATTGAGAGGGAATGATGGCTAAAAAAGGAGAACTGATAGGAGGAAGGGTAAAAAAAGAACGGAGAGGAATCAAAGGGTAATGGGGGAAAATAGAGAGCGAGCAAAGGGGTATAAAGAGAGGGGGAAGGGGTATAAAAAGGAGAGGGATGTGAGGGGCAATGGTAGTATAAAATATGTGATGGAGCATAGGCGAATGGTATTTAAAGAGAAGACAGTGAGGGCCCTGATGGGTAAAAAGGAGAGAGAGGGGGGGATGATGGCTAAAAAGGAGTGGTAGTCGGAAGGATGAGTAAATGAGAGAGTGAGAGCCGCTGTACTGATTTTATATGTAAACATCTCTGACTCCGTTATTCATTTGTAGGCAAAGGTTTTCAGAAAGAAAATTACTTTTGAAGTTGTTTGTGACCTCCCTTTATTATATTATGAATTGGTGTTCACAAACTGGAGTCAAGAGTGAGGCTGTGTGAACTTGCCTAAAACTGTCATAAACAGAACGTTCTGAAAGCCTCAGACATCCTCCCACCCACTTCATGACATCACAGTGGGTGGAGTCAGGTACCTCAGCTGGAGGCTCTCACACTTCATTTTTTTTCAACAATTACCTACAAGTTTTGTTATTACCCAAGCACCCCTGGATTCTCTGCCTCTCTCAGAAAATAATTGCAAAGCTGCTCTTACAAAACAAAGCTCTGGATGTCAAACTAACGGCGTATGTTTGAATGCCATTAGATAAAAGTGTGATTAAGATGCAGATATATTCTTCCTGCTCGCACCTCTGGCATTACCGCCGTTTATTTCCGGCTCTCACATACATTACGCATTCTGTTTAGCTTTGTGTCTCCATGACCAGAGTGACATCCGTTTAATTCATGTAAAATGGAACAAAAAGCTTTTTTTTTTTTTTTTTTAAACCTTAAAAGGAAAAACAACTCAGAATTATTGTGATTATTTTCGAACATTTTTGCATTTTTTTCTCCACATTTAACTGTTGATGTATTTGTAAGAGATTCTTTAGTTTTTACAGAATTGAGATTATTTTTGGTGTTTTTTAAATATATTAAAATCTTCATAAAGCTGCTTTAGCTTCTGATCAAAGGTGAATACAGATGAACATGAGCTTGAATCCAGGAGAGCATTATTAAATATTAGAAAAGGAATTTTTATATAAATAAAAAAATAGTGTCCTGCCAGTCAGCAACCCCTGCACCAGTGGTGGAGCTACTGCTGGTGCAGCAGGTGCAAAACACCAGGGCCCACAACAGGGAGGGGGGTATTTTTTTACCAGCAGCAACATGGAGTAATGGGGAGCTCTTCACTTTTTAGTGGAGGAGATCAGATAATTATTTTTATAGAAAGGTGATCTGACCACCTACATATATTTTTGGGCTTTTTTTTACTCCTTGTATAAGAAGTTGCAAGGGGATGCCCACATTATTTTGCACCACGGCCCACCATTCACTAGCTCCACCACTGCCCTGCACCAAATACAGGGGGAGATCTACTAGGCTATAGCATGTGATGTGAAGGGCTGCAATGGCAATTCTCCCTATAGAAAATAGACAATGCAGGCTCTTAGTGAATCTCCCCCTATATCTATACAGTTCTTTTGGGGTGGATTTTTCTACTCATATACTTCTACAACGGGGTGCAGAGAAGGATAATGCCAAGAATCTCTCATGTCATTTCTTCATTTAGATGCCAGTCTGCAAGGCCCTCCCTGTTGATAAAGCATCTACACAAACAAGATAATGGCTGCCCCATTAAAGAATAATTGTATATTAGTTAATAAATAAAACATTTTTTTTACTATCAAGTGAGACTGAGAAGCAAAACTGATTTGGGTTTCAAACTATCATCTCCCCACTAAAAGTAAGCTCTGGCTGTAGGGCGAGTAGTAGGGGCCCAGAAACTGCAACATGCATGAGGTCACTTACACATATGTTGAGGTTGATTACACATATGTTATAGATGGTTATGTGTTCACTGAGGTCAGTTACATGTATGTTAAGGTTGGTTAGACATGTTATGGAAGGTTATATGTGCACTGAGGTCAGTTACATGTATGTTAAGGTTGGTTACACATGTTATAGATGGTTATGTGTTCACTGAGGTCAGTTACATGTATGTTAAGGTTGGTTAGACATGTTATGGAAGGTTATATGTGCACTGAGGTCAGTTACATGTATGTTAAGGTTGGTTGCACATGTTATGGATGGTTATGTGTGCACTGAGGTCAGTTATATGTATGTTAAGGTTGGTTACACATGTTATGGATGGTTATGTGTGCACTGAGGTCAGTTATATGTATGTTAAGGTTGGTTACACATGTTATGGATGGTTATGTGTGCACTGAGGTCAGTTACTCATATGTTAAGGTTGGTTGCACATGTTATGGATGGTTATGTGTGCACTGAGGTCAGTTACATGTATGTTAAAGTTGGTTACACATGTTATGGAAGGTTATATGTGCACTGAGGTCAGTTACATGTATGTTAAGGTTGGTTACACATGTTATGGATGTGTGCGCTGATGTCAATTACACAATTAAACTGACACCTCTGTCTACCACTTTAAATCTATGCACAAGCAGCATGCACAGGCACAGGTCAGGATAACAACAAATGCTTTAAAAATATTGTTGATGAACTTTAACCCCTTGAATACTTTGTAGGTATGTTTGATACTACACTTTAGGTGGGACTTTAATTTCAATGAATTGATTGTCTCAGGAGGTGCCAGAAGGTGGATAGACAATATGTATGTGTGTGCTTAAGTAGGAAGGGGACCCAGCAGTTAGTTGTGCACTAGGCCTCAAGGCACAAACCAAGCAATAATAAGTTGTTCCCCTGTGCCAGGGCAAGTGCCGTATAAAGATGTCTAGTTTAACTTGTCAGCTTCTCTTTAATGTTCAGGTCTAATTGTTTCATTAATGCCCTGGGTGTAAGTGTCTGTGTTCATCAGCTCCCCGTCTGTAGCGAGGGCGCACACAGCTGTGTCTCTGACTTCTAATGGATCCGGCTCTCGGTGCAGATCACTGAGCTGTGCTCCCATCAGGAGCTGCTTTTGGACAGATTTGTTCTTGCTTTGTCCTTTAGATGCATCCCCCTGAGCTGACTTGTCTTTTCTTATTACATCTGTAAATGACAGTTTGTGTGCGGCGTCCCACGCTGCTCAGAACATGTACTTAGTGCTGCTGTCCTGCAAATACAGTAATGGAAATCTGTGGGAGCTCAGGCTCTCAGGAGGCCAGGCTTAAACCACATTCCTGTGGTGCCTTATTACCTTGATCGCATCATGTAACAATATAACCAGGGCCTTATCGCCATGGTAACATTGTACCAAACTCCTGTAGTGCCTTATCGCCATGGTAACATTGTACCAAACTCCTGTAGTTCCTTATCACCATGGTAACATACCAAACTCCTGTAGTGCCTTGTCACCATGGTAATGTTGTACCAAACTCCTGTAGTGCCTTATCACCATGGTAACTTACCAAACTCCTGTAGTGCCTTATCACCATGGTAACATACCAAACTCCTGTAGTGCCTTATCACCATGGTAACATACCAAACTCCTGTAGTGCCTTATCACCATGGTAACATACCAAACTTCTGTAGTGCCTTTGGTACAATGTTACCATGGTGTTAACTCCTGTAGTGCCTTATTACCATGGTCACATTGTACCAAACTCCTGTAGTGCCTTGTCACCATGGGAACATTGTACCAAACTCCTGTAGTGCCTTGTCACCATGGGAACATTGTACCAAACTCCTGTAGTGCTTTATCGTCATGGGAACATTGTACCAAACTCCTGTAGTGCTTTATCGTCATGGGAACATTGTACCAAACTCCTGTAGTGCCTTGTCACCATGGTAACATTATACTAAACTCCTGTAGTGCCTTGCCACCATGGGAACATTGTACCAAACTTCTGTAGTGCCTTGTCACCATGGGAACATTGTACCAAACTCCTGTAGTGCTTTATCGTCATGGGAACATTGTACCAAACTCCTGTAGTGCTTTATCGTCATGGGAACATTGTACCAAACTCCTGTAGTGCCTTGTCACCATGGTAACATTATACTAAACTCCTGTAGTGCCTTGTCACCATGGGAACATTGTACCAAACTCCTGTAGTGCCTTGTCACCATGGGAACATTGTACCAAACTCCTGTAGTGCTTTATCGTCATGGGAACATTGTACCAAACTCCTGTAGTGCCTTGTCACCATGGGAACATTGTACCAAACTCCTGTAGTGCCTTGTCACCATGGGAACATTGTACCAAACTCCTGTAGTGCCTTGTCACCATGGGAACATTGTACCAAACTCCTGTAGTGCTTTATCGTCATGGGAACATTGTACCAAACTCCTGTAGTGCTTTATCGTCATGGGAACATTGTACCAAACTCCTGTAGTGCCTTGTCACCATGGTAACATTATACTAAACTCCTGTAGTGCCTTGCCACCATGGGAACATTGTACCAAACTTCTGTAGTGCCTTGTCACCATGGAAACATTGTACCAAACTCCTGTAGTGCTTTATCGTCATGGGAACATTGTACCAAACTCCTGTAGTGCTTTATCGTCATGGGAACATTGTACCAAACTCCTGTAGTGCCTTGTCACCATGGTAACATTATACTAAACTCCTGAAGTGCCTTGTCACCATGGGAACATTGTACCAAACTCCTGTAGTGCCTTGTCACCATGGGAACATTGTACCAAACTCCTGTAGTGCTTTATCGTCATGGGAACATTGTACCAAACTCCTGTAGTGCCTTGTCACCATGGTAACATTATACTAAACTCCTGTAGTGCCTTGTCACCATGGGAACATTGTACCAAACTCCTGTAGTGCCTTGTCACCATGGGAACATTGTACCAAACTCCTGTAGTGCTTTATCGTCATGGGAACATTGTACCAAACTCCTGTAGTGCCTTGTCACCATGGTAACATTATACTAAACTCCTGTAGTGCCTTGTCACCATGGGACCATTGTACCAAACTCCTGTAGTGCCTTGTCACCATGGGAACATTGTACCAAACTCCTGTAGTGCTTTATCGTCATGGGAACATTGTACCAAACTCCTGTAGTGGCTTGTCACCATGGTAACATTATACTAAACTCCTGTAGTGCCTTATCACCATGGGACCATTGTACCAAACTCCTGTAGTGCCTTGTCACCATGGGAACATTGTACCAAACTCCTGTAGTGGCTTGTCACCATGGTAACATTATACTAAACTCCTGTAGTGTCTTGTCACCATGGGAACATTGTACCAAACTCCTGTAGTGCCTTGTCACCATGGGAACATTGTACCAAACTCCTGTAGTGCCTTGTCACCATGGGAACATTGTACCAAAATCCTGTAGTGGCTTGTCACCATGGGACCATTGTACCAAACTCCTGTAGTGCTTTATCGTCATGGGAACATTGTACCAAACTCCTGTAGTGCCTTGTCACCATGGTAACATTGTACCAAACTCCTGTAGTGCTTTATCACCATGGGAACAACACCAATGTAGTGTCTTGTGCATACACAATATTTTGCCTAATTTTGAAGTTGCCTTACCCAACACAATGTAATTTTCAGGACCTTTCAGTGAAGGGATTAAAGAACCACCACATTAGCAGCTATTAAACCACTTTAGGAAAAAAACATAACATTTGAAGATTAGTTGGTATATTGCAAGTTTCCATCTTCTCTGACTTGACCACTTCTTGAAAACTTGATATAATTTATCAAAGGGTGGAAGGAGGGGGGGGAGACTTGTAAAATTATTGGAGCTTTTGGAATTTGACACATACCCCCTTCACCCGCACATGCACAATAAATGCAAGCACTATCCTGTAGAAATGTAAATGCTACTCATCTACACACAGCCTTCACCAAAGTAAAATATCCCTGTATGTATGTGTGTGTGTGTGTGTGTATATATATATATATATATATATATATATATATATATATATATATATGTGTATATATATATATATATATATATATATATATATATATATATATATATATATATATATATATACACAGTCAGGTCCATAAATATTGGGACATCGACACAATACTAATATTTTTGGCTCTATACACCACAACAATGGATTTAAAATGAAACTAACAAGATGTGCTTTAACTGCAGACTTTCAGCTTTAATTTGAGGGTATTTACATCCAAATCAGGTGAACGGTGTAGGAATTACAACAGTTTGTATATGTGCCTCCCACTTTTTAAGGGACCAAAAGTAATGGGACAGATTAACAGTCATAAAACAAACTTTCACTTTTTAATACTTGGTTGCAAATCCTTTGCAGTCAATTACAGCCTGAAGTCTGGAACGCATAGACATCACCAGACGCTGGGTTTCATCCCTGGTGATGCTCTGCCAGACCTCTATTGCAACTGTCTTCAGTTCCTGCTTGTTCTTGGGGCATTTTCCCTTCAGTTTTGTCTTCAGCAAGTGAAATGCATGCTCAATCGGATTCAGATCAGGTGATTGACTTGGCCATTGCATAACATTCCACTTCTTTCCCTGAAAAAACTCTTTGGTTGCTCTTGCAGTATGCTTCGGGTCATTGTCCATCTGCACTGTGAAGCGCCGTCCAATGAGTTCTGAAGCATTTGGCTGAATATGAGCAGATAATATTGCCCACTTCAGAATTCATCCTGCTGCTTTTGTCAGCAGTCACATCATCAATAAATACAAGAGAACCAGTTCCATTGGCAGCCATACATGCCCACGCCATGACACTACCACCACCATGCTTCACTGATGAGGTGGTATGCTTTGGATCATGAGCAGTTCCCTTCCGTCTCCATACTCTTCTCTTCCCATCACTCTGGTACAAGTTGATCTTAGTCTCATCTGTCCATAGGATGTTGTTCCAGATCTGTGAAGGCTTTTTTAGGTGTTGTTTGGAAAACTCTAATCTTGCCTTCCTGTTTTTGAGGCTCACCAATGGTTTACATCTTGTGGTGAACCCTCTGTATTCACTCTGGTGAAGTCTTCTCTTGATTGTTGACTTTGACACACATACACCTACCTCCTGGAGAGTGTTCTTGATCTGGCCAACTGTTGTGAAGGGCGTTTTCTTCACCAGGGAAATAATTCTTCGGTCATCCACCAGAGTTGTTCTCCGTGGTCTTCCAGGTCTTTTGGTGTTGCTGAGCTCACCGGTGCGTTCTTTCTTTTTAAGGATGTTCCAAACAGTTGATTTGGCCACACCTAATGTTTTTGCTGTCTCTCTGATGGGTTTGTTTTGTTTTTTCAGCCTAATGATGGCTTGCTTCACTGATAGTGACAGCTCTTTGGATCTCATATTGAGAGTTAACAGCAACAAATGCAAATAGCACACTTGAAATGAACACTGGAGCTTGTATCTGCTCATTGTATATGGATAATGAGGTAATAACACACACCTGGCCATGGAACAGCTGAGCAGCCAATTGTCCCATTACTTTTGGTCCCTTAAAAAGTGGGAGGCACATATACAAACTGCTGTAATTCCTACACCGTTCGCCTGATTTGGATGTAAATACCCTCAAATTAAAGCTGAAAGTCTGCAGGTGAAGCACATCTTGTTAGTTTCATTTCAAATCCATTGTGGTGGTGTATAGAGCCAAAAAGATTAGAATTGTGTCCATGTCCCAATATTTATGGACCTGACTGTATATATATATATATTTATATATATATATATATATATATGGTATACACACACACATAAAAGTATGTATGTGTGTGTGTGTGTATATATATATATATATATATATATATATATATATATATATATTTATACACACACATTGCCCTTTTAAGAGCTAGAGATGCCGTTGCTGCCCTTTATATAATATTTATATTTCTGTCCCATATTCCCACGCTCGCTGCTCGCGGTTGCGCTTTCAGTCAGCTCTCGGGATGTTTTCCATCACAGCCCGACATACACTAATTAAACTTGTATCAGGCAGGGAGCAATAATTGTTAAGTTCATGCACCGGATCTAAATTTACCCCAACTGCAGATATTTTATTTTTTCTGCGTGCGCCTTTTATTTTGATGGAGATGTTGGTTATTAAGTCTTTTTTTGTCAACTGCAATAATATTATGGTGTAAATATCTCTTTAAAAATATAAACGGAACTAATAATTATGGTATATAAAATAATAAAAAAACACACAAAAAGAGAAAAGTAATATATAAATATAATGACTGGGACTATTAAAGTGGGGATTTTAGGAAAAATATATTATATTAATAACAAATTACCCACTAGAAATATAATAATTAGAAAAATACAAAATAAATGCAAATTATATTAATTATAAACATGGAACAATAAAAGTGCTCAATTTAAGATTTACCACATGTAGAAATATAGTCCACTAAGAAAAGCAAAACAGATCAGTGAAAATACCCACTCAAAAATGACCAGGAATACAAATGTAGCAATAAATATACACCACTAAGGATATGCAAAGTGTACAAACAGAGCAATAAAACAGAACAAAATCTAACCGTGAATGGTATTAATAAATATAATTTTATCCTCCCCCCCCCATTGGAAACTGATCATGGATTAAAATAGAGATTCTCACAAGAGAAAATAATTAGACAGCAAGGGGCTCAGTACCGCCATCTTTAATTAATTTTGCTAATGGCCCAAAGGGATCAAAAGCTTAATTCTAACATCACGATTCATCTCGCTGGAAGTGGATTAATGGCCGGGCCCACTCATGGTTTGGGGGGATTATTTTGGGTGAGTGTTGCTTCCAGTTGCTCAAATAATAACAAATATTTCAATGGTTGAGCCAATAATGGATGGCCCTACTGAGGAATCCTTATTTATTAACTCATTATATGCAGATTGTGGACACCACTACAAAGATGAGTGCACACCCACTCCCCCCACTATCTATCTATTTAAATAATATGGCTCAAATACGCTGCTGAAAGATAATGACTTAACGGTGAGATCAATCACATAAAGGGGGATCCAGATAATGCTCGACCCGCTTCATGCCAATTTGCATCTATATCCACACTAAGCTGTCCTAGAGGTAACATAATATCCATAGCTGTTGGACAGGAGGATCTGGGATTTCCAGGCCAGTAATTATTTGTATTAAGATGTGTTGTTCACTCCATGTAGAGGACTCCATCTTGTCTATGTTGTATCACATATTGATAGCTGAAGTATAAGGGTGTGTTTTTATCGGTGGAGGGGGTGGAGGAAATAAGAATAGGTGACTCCAGTAACCAGGTTATTCTTAAAGAGCATGAGAAACTGACCATACATTTTGTTTGCCATTTCTTTCTAAACTGGATCATTCCTGAGAAATTTACTTATTATTTGTGCTGCATTTTATGCAAATGAACAGCTTATGAATACTTAATATGCTAATATGTGCCTTAATATGCTAATTAGTATCACAGTGTAACTTTGTATGTCAAAACAATGACCCAGATGTTGTCATTCAGTTAGCAGCCCTTCCAACCGTTATCAAGCTGTAAATTAGCATACTGAGCCGCATTGATCATTAATAAAATTCATATTCACTTAAGAAAAAAACACTACTGAATATTAATCTTGGTGTCAAAGGTCAGAGTTGGCTGTTGCCTGTATCCATCCTCAATGAGGTCAATGTGGGAGGGGCTTTGATTACCAAGAAGCTGCTTAATTTTCAGACATAAAGTCTTAGCCACACAATGATCTTCACTGGTTGGAGACTTGATGCTTTACATTTTAACCACAAGCTATCATATCGTATCAGATTGTTCTTAAAACCCTTTAGACTTGCCTTTCAGCCACCATTCCCTTAATGATCTTGACAAACACTTGGCTGGAAGCTGATACTCTAATCTTTGATATTGAATATTGCATTTATAAATGATTATTTAAGGATTTTATTAATGAGCAATACATAATTAATGTGACCTTTAAAGTGGGGCTGATTTATATTTTATTATTCTTTGGTACTAAAATAACTCTGGGCTCTGAAATGTTTACACAATGTTTACAGCAACAACAACAGAGGTTTTTATTTTGGCAGCTGATTAAATAAAATCTACTGAGCGCGCTCTGGATCCGCAATTAAATAACCCCCACCATCCGCTGATGTGTCATCCGGTCACAAAAACACAGATTAGTCCCAAATTACTGGAGCTGTGAAATTAAACTCAGGTGCACGGAGAAGGAAGAGCTGCCAGCAAATCATCATCTGGAGCCGTGCCAGCAAATCATCATCTGGAGCCGTGCCAGCAAATCATCATCTGGAGCCGTGCCAGCAAATCATCATCTGGAGCCTTGCCAGCAAATCATCATCCGGAGCCGTGCCAGCAAATCCTCATCAGGAGCCGTGCCAGCAAATCATCATCTGGAGCCGTGCCAGCAAATCATCATCTGGAGCCGTGCCAGCAAATCATCATCTGGAGCCGTGCCAGCAAATCATCATCTGGAGCCGTGCCAGCAAATCATCATCCGGAGCCGTGCCAGCAAATCCTCATCCGGAGCCGTGCCAGCAAATCCTCATCCGGAGCCGTGCCAGCAAATCCTCATCAGGAGCCGTGCCAGCAAATCATCATCTGGAGCCGTGCCAGCAAATCATCATCTGGAGCCGTGCCAGCAAATCATCATCTGGAGCCGTGCCAGCAAATCATCATCCGGAGCCGTGCCAGCAAATCATCATCCGGAGCCTTGCCAGCGAATCATCATCCGGAGCCTTGCCAGCGAATCCTCATCCGGAGCCGTGCCAGCGAATCCTCATCAGGAGCCGTGCCAGCGAATCATCATCTGGAGCCGTGCCAGCAAATCATCATCTGGAGCCGTGCCAGCAAATCATCATCTGGAGCCGTGCCAGCAAATCCTCATCAGGAGCCGTGCCAGCAAATCCTCATCAGGAGCCGTGCCAGCAAATCATCATCTGGAGCCGTGCCAGCAAATCATCATCTGGAGCCGTGCCAGCAAATCATCATCTGGAGCCGTGCCAGCAAATCATCATCCGGAGCCGTGCCAGCAAATCATCATCCGGAGCCTTGCCAGCGAATCCTCATCCGGAGCCGTGCCAGCGAATCCTCATCCGGAGCCGTGCCAGCAAAATCATCATCAGCTGGCGCCAATCCAGCAGATTATGTAAACAAAATAAAAGCAAAAATATAGATTTGCATTTATATAGTGTTTGGCGTGTGGCAATTGTGGAGCCCAATTATTAGGTCAAAGGCGGTGTTGCTTGCAAGGATTAATGTGACACAGCGGAGGATAAAAACCTGGGATCATTTATATCAATAACAAGTTATTACATATTGCATTTTCCTATCACTGAAGTTTGCAATATTTACCTGTCATTATATATATAGTGGGCTGAGGGTCCCATATACCGTATTTGCCGGCGTATAAGACGACTTTTTTGTCCTGAAAAACATGCCTCCAAGTGGGGGGGTCGTCTTATACGCCGGGTGCACTTTGTCTGCGCAGAGCTCGTGCCTCCCCCCTCCTCATCCTCAACCCCCCCTCCTCATCCTAAACCCCCCTCCTCACTTTACCCCTCTAAATACCTCTCCCTTTCCCCTCACTTACCTGCTTCTGCTCCGGCCTCCGCTCCTTCTTGACCCGGTGCGCATGTGAAGTAGTAAGTGTACAGCCCGTATAACAGTGTAAATGTGCTGTCCCCTCAAAATAATTTAACACACAGCCATTAATGTCTAAACCGTTGGCAACAAAAGTGAGTACACCCCTAAGTGGAAAAGTCCAAATTTGGCCCAAGGTGGGAATTGGGAGCCGGTGTGTTAAATTTGGTGTTATCGCTCTCACACGCTCTCGGACTGGTCACTGGAAGTTCAACATGGCACCTCATGGCAAAGAACTCTCTGAGGATCTGAAAAGAAGAATAGTTGCTCTACATAAAGATGGCCTAGGCTATAAGAAGATTGCCAAGTCCCTAAAACTGAGCTGCAGCACGGTGGGCAAGACCATACAGCGGTGTCACAGGACAGGTTCCACTCAGAACAGGCCTCGCCATGGTAGACCAAATAAGTTGAGTGCACATGCTCAGCGTCATATCCAGAGGTTGTCTTTGGGAAATAGACGTAGGAGTGCTGCCAGCCTTGCTGCAGTGGTTGAAGGGGTGGGGGGTCAGCCTGTCAGTGCTCAGACCATACACTGCACACTGCATCAAATTGGTCTGCATGGCTGTCATCCCAGAAGGAAGCCTCTTCTAAAGATGATACACAAGAAACTCTGCAAACAGTTTGCTGAAGACAAGCAGACTAACGGCATGGATTACTGGAACCATGTCCTGTGGTCCGATGAGACCAAGATAAACTTATTTGGTTCAGATGGTGTCAAGCTTGTGTCGCAGGAACCAGGTGAGGAGTACAAAGACAAGTGTGCCTTGCCTACAGTCAAGCATGATGGTGAGAGTCTCATGTTCTGGGCTTGCATAAGTGCTGCCTGCACTGGGGAGCTACAGTTCATTGAGGGAACCATGAATGCCAACATGTACTGTGACATATGAAGCAGAGCATGATCCCCACCCTTCGGAGACTGGGGCATCCTCAAACAGAAGGTGGGGGAGCGCAAGGTCTCTAACATCCACCAGCTCCGTGATGTCATCATGGAGGAGTGGAAGAGGACTCCAGTGGCAACCTGTGAAGCTCTGGTGAACTCCATGCCCCTGAGGGTCAAGGCAGTGCTGGAAAATAATGGTGGCCACACAAAATATTGACACTTTGGGCGGTTTAGACAATAATGGCTGTTTGTTGAGTTATTTTGAGGGGACAGCACATTACACTGTTATACAGGCCGTACACTTACTACTTCACATTGTAGCAGAGGGGCATGTCTTCAGTGTTGTCACATGAAAGATATAATAACATATTTACAAAAATGTGAGGGGTGTACATTATTTTTGTGAGATACTGTATATGTGTGTGTATATATATATATAATATGTATAATGATGCGGGCTGCGTGGCTCTCGTCTATATGTATACGGTCATAAAATTATAAGGCAGGTAATGCTGTTTGCCGCACAATGTAAGGCTTTTGGTCGTCTGAGTACCTTTTGGCGCTCATTGCTAGCTTCTCCCCTTGTTTACTTTTGCTTCTCTGAGCACACTATGCGCTGATTGTGAGCCCCGCGCTGAGTGCCTTCGCAAGCCTCTCCATCGACGCTCATCAAGAGGCTTGCATGACTTAGGCTGCAATGGACACCAAAGGCGCTCATTGCAGTCCTCGCAATGAGCGCCACAGGCGCTCATCGCGAGGCCTATGGGACTTGGAGGCTGGCATCAAAAACGCTCATCGCGAGCCACGCAATACTTTAAAACAGACTATACATGAGCACAAAAGGCGCTTATGTCAATGGCTGCCGAAACGATGCTTAGCACTTTGCCGCTGATGGTGAGGCACGCAACAGTTTACGCTTTTAACGACCGAAAAGGTCTCAACCGCATAACTCGAAGGACACCTAAAAACAGCCAAATAATCAAAAAAATAATAATGCATTCACACACAGCACAGGGGGAGAACCAGGAAGCCTGGGAGTGAGGTTGCAAGCGTAATTGAGCCATATTTGGCGTTTTTCGCCGATCCAAAATTGGCTATGCAAGGAAAAAAATGGCGGACTAAAAATTCTGAAATAGGATCAAAACAAGGCCGAACAACGCCAGGCATGCAGGACTTTGAAAATAAAACGACCAAGTAGAACTTTGGCAGGGAGACAAAAAGGCGCTCCCTGCGCTGGTGGAGATGAGCGACATAGGCGCTCATCCCTACGACCCCGCACACCTTGCGCATCAAACCTACAACCCGCCGGGCTACACATCAACACAAAACTCAAATACACTATTCAAACTGTGAGACCTGTAGCTACAAAAATTACGGCCCGTAAAAAAATACGAACTTAACGGCCGCAACATGCACAACAAAAATTATGAAAAACACACAAAATACAAAATAAAATAAAAAAAAAAATACACACAGCAACTGGGGGACAGCCAGGACGTCTGGGGATAAGGTTACACGCCAATTTAAATAGAATTTAAACATTTTCACCACTCCAAAATCCCCTAAGCGAGAGAAAAAATGGCCGACGAAAAAAACGACGCTACATGACCCCTAAGCACGCAAAACACCGCCAAGCACATACGACTTTTACACAGACCCGTACGACCTAATAAATACACTTTTAGGAAGCACGCTAAATGCTGCACACCCGCCTAACACATACACACTCGCGCCATTTCACCACAAGCACTCAACACTACCATTACAGAATGCGGAAGTACCCAGCTACACTAATGGATTCCCCTTGCGCACGCAGCCTATTTACACTACACATTGCTGACACTTACACCTCAGCAAACCTACATTATATGCTGCAGGAAAACAGATTGTCAGCTCTTCAACATATTGCTTAATGCACATATTAATTACAAATAGGTAAAGTATATTACTTTACAACTTTGCAAATCAATTAATTAACATTACAACATACATACACATAAAAATTTTAACAAACACCGCCAACAGTGTCTACAGGAGCCCAACCACACCAGGGGAGAGTCTCACAATGCGCGCCAAAAGACCATCAGCGCAAAACTTGCAATGCGCGCCAAAGGAGCTCTCATAAACAAACATACACCAACCAAGACGCTTGCAATGAGCGCTGAAGGTATGACACAACCAAAATACTCACACAACCAAAATACTTACTTTGTGTACCATACAGCATTACGTGCCTTCCAATTCTATTGCCGTCATTTTTTGACGGGCAAGTTGCTAGTACATATATAATGTTGTGGGATGGCTCTTGTCTATATATAATATAGTGGGCCGAGCGGCTCTTGTCTGCAGGCAACGTCCCATCCTGATAAGTAGTTTCTTCTGAATCCGCCGCACAGCGGTGACCCATAAACATTATTGGATTGTCCTGATACTGACAGCCGCGGTCACTGCCCTCGAGTGCCGGCCGACGCTGATAGGCACAGCAAGCATGTGAATGTCAGAGCAATACTCAGTAGCACTATATGATACAGCTTCAAATCCATTGGCCTCCAAAGGGTTAAAGTACCACTGTATCCCGTTACCACCACGATCCAGATGATTTAATTAGCCCTTGATTATTAATAACATTCGTAGGCAATTTTTTTGTCAGCTGTTTCTGTCAATTATTTTCTCAGGAGGGTGTGTCCTTGTAAACTAATGAGCCTTCCGTTACCACTAGTGAAAGCTCTGTCATGTGTTGGTGCCACATTTCCTTAGTGCAGATAGAAAGTTCCAGACTAGTCAAAGGCATTTCCCATCTGTGGAAGTTAATTGGCAAAAATCAAAATGGTCCCACAGCTTATAAAGCTAATATTAGAGGCTGTGTAGGGAATTTATGTATATTTTTTAATATATATGGCCACAGTGGACTCAGTGGTCTCCCCCTCATATAACCTGCCTGTTAGTACAATCTACGGGTGGAGGGGCCCCGCCCTGCTAATGAGCTGCGCCCACTCAGTGTGTAATGTGCCATCTGGATGTACCCGGCGTGGGAATCCATTACCGGCCTCATTACACACCATTAGTTGGAAGGTTTAATGTGTGTTCATGAGCCGCCGTTAAACTACGCGGGGGGGTTGGGGGGGAGGGGGGTTAATACAGGGACACCCCAAAATCAAGGTGTTTTAGGAAGCTTCTATCGGCATAATGGGAATGTGGCATCTAAAATGGCCAATGTTTATATGGAGAGCTGATTTGTTTACCAGGACACCTGATGCTGAGAATAAAAACAGAAGAGAAAATGGATCCCTGCAGAAAAGAATAATTACCGATAGAAGATAAACATGTAAACATTGTGTTTACTTTATTTTGCACTTTTCAGAAATGTATTAAGTTTATACTATATAAAAAATGACTACAGTGGCCCTTTAATGATAATGATAATAGTGGTCATAGTATTGATAATAATAAAATACAGATTTTTACAATTTCTGAGATCTATTCTAACATTACATTACAAGAGTGTTTT
Source organism: Discoglossus pictus (assembly GCA_027410445.1). Taxonomy (NCBI): domain Eukaryota; kingdom Metazoa; phylum Chordata; class Amphibia; order Anura; family Alytidae; genus Discoglossus; species Discoglossus pictus. The sequence continues at coordinate 110,473,684 of CM050173.1, forward strand.
TGCATAAAAATTTGTGACTTGAAATGTAAAAATCAGACTTTTATCCCCTGGAAATGCAGGAATGACTAATTGTCCTGTATATTTATGGTCCATACAGGCTGTGACCAGTCCTCATTAGTATCTCCCTGATTAGTTTATTTTCTGTGTATGATGCCTGGCAGGACTCGAGGCAGAGGAAGGGTTAATGTCTCCTGACAAGTTGTGGTGCAGCAGATAAGCATGCCGTGTTGTGATTTCTCACGCGCAGCTGCACTGATGGGGTTAATGGATACTGCTATCCGCGGCCGCTCTAATCAGCCTTTAACAAGATCCTTCATTATCTCCATCATTACTTGTGAGGGTCGGCTGGAGGGAGCTCATGGGCCGGATGCACTAAGGTGCTCGGTGAGCGCTAGGCCGGGTTACCGCTGACTAGACGATTCTCAACCTTCTCCTTTAAGACCTCCAGGCTGGTCCTATGTGGGTTTCCAATACTCCAGGATGTCAGTATGTCTCTGCTTGAGCCCAAGTAGATTTATCAGATTGGCTGACCACTGTACAATAAAAATAAGTTGTCAGAGAACCTTTAGTTTAAGGGAAAGGGGTGTGGTGTCAATGTGTCTGATCCAATTATCTAACATAGGTATTTGGCATCTCTCTTCCCACCTACCCACCCCTATTTCCACTGAAAGGCAAACTCATGATCCAGCTCTCCGGAAGTGATGTAACAAGCACAAAATGATTTATTTTACTTAGTGTCAATGAGGGGAATGGTGGGCAACTCTTATATAGGTGCCCCCATCATATGTAAAAATGTCATGTAGGTGAGTACTGTGGCTTTATGTGGACAACTGATAAACGCTAGATCCTGGCTGCTATTCCACCCAATCAGGAGGCTCCGAGCTCAGGGACAGGAAGTGTACCCAATAACCAGAGAGGTGGGTGTATTCAGTCTGCCCAAGACAAGACATTATATATATATATATATATATATATATATATATATATATATTCCGAATCCCTTTATGTACATAAAGCTGCCTGCGCTTTAATGGGTGAAGATCCAGGAACTGGTAAAATAGGTCATTGACAGTCTCCCTAATACATGGCATCTATAGTACCTTCTATCTTCTATATGGTCTCTCTACATGGTCACTCTAGTACATTATATCTCCTATATGGTCTCTCTAATACATTATATCTCCGATACGGTCTCTCTTCTTACCTTCTCCTATGGGCTTTTCTCCAGTAGTCTCATCTTCCTTTCACCTGCTAGTCTCTATATAAATAAGATTAGTGAATATGACCAGGTTCTCCAATCTCTAACATGGCCCTGATATTCCAGCCTCCGGGCCATGGTCCTGTTCTGGGCCCACCCAAAGATACCCAACACTTCAGCTCATTATGACTAATAATGATAAGACTGTCGCCCTGAAGGAAGCAGGAACTTCAGTATCTTCCACTACTGTCATCTTTACTTATTCTGCATTGATGAGGAATTATAGCTCCAGTCATTTTGTTACAATATTGAGAAATAAGTAAAAATTTGTCATCAAAACAGAAAACAGTAATGTATTATTTAAATAAATAATTAAAAAAATGGTAGGAAGAATAATTAAATGTAACATGACAATAATAGGCTGTTTTACACAAGGGGCATTCTCAGTATTTTCATTTGCATATGACTTCAGACATGATGCATGCAAAGCCCCAGGGGGTAATATTTACCCAATGGATCAGGGTTGTTTGAGGAATGGAATCAACTCCAGTCCTCGAGGACTTGTATTAAGCAGCATTTTCAGGATATCTTGTTTCAGTACCGGTGGGTCGTTCAGTGGCTTGAACATTTTGACTTTCTGTGCTCAAATAGGAAAATCCAAGACGTTATTATGTTAGTGTTTAATAAGAAAACAATAAGTGTTAGTCCCTGGAGACATCCATGATAGTCTGTTGAAGGTTGTGTAACAGCTTCTGATTGTTGCAGGGAATGTGGGTAGGTGTCAAATCCCCAAAGAGCCAATGATTTAACAAATTTCCTCTCCCTCCACTGATAGATTAGATAAACACAACAAATGCTCAAGTCAGACAAGATGGAAACTTTCTATATGCAGTCATCAGAAATAAAAATGGTTTAATGCTTGTGGATAATTGTGAAGTATATAACAAACAAAAACTTTTTCCTGATATTCTATGTTTTAGGAGACTAAGTTTCTCGTTTATTTATGGGGACACCAGCCCTAAGTCTCTGTGCTTTTTCTTTTCAGGCAAGTACGTGTACCAGCCCATGACTCCTGTTGAGCATCTTCCAAGCACTGAGATCCCAGCTGAGCCTCAGGAACAGACCAACACCATCCAGATCAGCGTCTCGCTGGCCGAGCACTTCCTGAAGGTGGCCTCCTCCTTCCAGCCTCCCTACCTGCCGGAGTCTCCAAGATACTGCACAATTTCAGACCTCTTCCTGGATAATTACCAAGTAAAATGCATCAATGGGAAGATGTGCTACGTCCAGCGGCAGCCGCAGCCGCCTCCTCAGCCAATTCAAAGAGCCAGGGCGGAGAGGGAGCTCCCACAAGAAGCCTACCCATCCAAGGAGAGCCAGGCTCCAAAAATAGACCACTGCTCCTCTCCATCCAGCTCCGAGGACTCTGGGATCAATGCGGTAGGAGTACCCTACCTGGAATCATGTGATGAGGACACCGAGGAAGGGGCAGAGCTCAGCTCTGAAGAAGACTGCAGTCCAGAGAGCTGCTGGGAGCAGGAGAGCTGCCCATTGGTATCTCCATCCAAGACTGACCTAGAAGTCATAGAAACGATAGAAACTACTGTGTGACCCACAGGAGGTAAAGGTTATTTACAAGCACACGTGGGCAGTGTATCACATCCTGCCATGGGACCGAGCAATACAATCAACAATAAGATTGCACATCTACCGATATCGTATAGTCACCAAGAACATTGGGTCAAGGTGTGGGGATGACCTGTCCATGACCTAATCAGTGGATAAGATCCCTCACCACCCTTCATTACAGCTTATTCACACTTGTATATTCATTAAAGCATCTTCCAAAATGTATATCCGGTGAGCAAAGGTGTATTCTAAGAAAAGTTCTGGCCCTGTGCCTTGACCACTAAAATATAACAAACGCAAAGCTTTAGCAAGTTTATATATTTATGTATATGAGAATATCAATTTTGATTGGCTTAACTGGTACCAGTGCTAGTGACCCTGTTATTGGATCTGCTGCAATGAATATACACAAGTTGTGTTGTCACGTGTGCTGTGCGCCTCATCAGAGGTTGGTACCACTTTAAATATCTCAATGTCACTCTACCTAGACAGACACACCCCTCACAATGACTCAGATGACCGAACTAATCAGGGTCTCTCTAGCAGTCTTCATGGCACCCTTTGTACTTGCCACTCATTCTCCATTGGCACCATTTATAGCTGACCCAATGGGAGACGTATGGAACAATGGAAAGACGGAGAGGTGAAAGACACCCTCACTTGAGTATAGTCCGGCATGATGGCACCCACTGCATAACACGCCAATACTTATGAATGAAAACTATTGTTACACGCCCATATTTAATCCAGAATTTCCTGATTGCCTGGTCTGGTCATGTTCTTGGCCCACCCAAGGTGTTTTCTCTGGAAAATGGTCTAGAGTAGAGATTTGGCTTCTCAAGAACAGCAGCTCGATATGGTTAGTGATTTTGACGGCCAAAGTAATAATTCTACTTTTTCAGATAGCCAGAGAAAGGGCTATAACATGCATTGGGCGCCATCTTTAAAACAAGATTTATTACATTTTTAGACCTTGAAAAGGTAGAGTTGAGGTAGTGCAAGTTCCCAGATATAATACTACGTATAACAGCAATGGCATCTTTATAATTAAGATCAAGGCTTATAAGGCTCAGAAAACAGTAGTTAATTATTTCAATGGCAGAGGGACCAGCAACGGCCTCTGTCAATGAAAGGGTTACAAATGTGTGGCCTCTTTAAACTCACTAAACATTTAGTCATTTAAATCTATATACGGGCAGCCTGAACCACTTTCTGGCTATGGCTAAACCACTGAAAGCTCCCTAAATGGATTCCTTTATCTCCGTGATGGCGCTGCGCTCGCCCGCTGCCACGCCATTGTTTGTCATCTCTATCCAGCCGCCATCAATAGAAATGGCACCTGCTCAGTAGGGTGGGGGGTAGTTCCCTGAGCCGCGCTGCCTCCCACCCTTTACAATGAGAACAGCTCAAGTCTATTATGATGCAATTAGTTTTAAAGTGACCTTTTAGTATGGCTGATCCTCAAAGGAAAATAGAGGACCCTGGGCGGCCACACACTGATGGACTGGAGAGCGGACACAGAAAAGGTGTAGAAAACGACGTGGTGTATTTATTACTGATCAGCAGTGTTCATATAGCAGTATTATTATAATGTTGGGGGTCTGTAAGGTCCTGTTTTAGTGTCCAGGACCTGAGGGGGATTTGCCTGGTTTCCTATGTAAAACCTAAATTATATAAATTAAGTTGTCCATTTATCTTCTTTAAGTTTCCTCTGTGTTACTAGGTATATAATATCCCTGAGTATCTATGTACTGACATGTACTTTATTTTATTAAGAAGTGCTTATAAGCTCTGTTTTCACTGCCTAAATCAAACAAATAGTCCCTGTATGGGTCTGCCCTCTGCAGCTCACGGAGACACAGACTATATAGGGCTTGGATATACAGTTTAGTGTCCTAGCCTATCAGGGACCATGTTGTACTGGCTGTGCTTTGTCTTGTACTAACCAATCAGTGATCCTCTCTTAGCGAGGTGCAGCTGAAATGTGGATTATTTGTATGATTTTAGGCAGTAAATAGGGATCTTATAAGCACTTCTTAATATACATAAAAGTAAACAGATATCCAGGACCCTTTAAATGACCGGTGTGATGCTTTTATAACCGGTTTCTATTATTTAATAACTGATTAGCAATAAAATATGAATTTTAAGATAATTCAGAGCAGCTTTTACATAAACGGATCTACTTCCCTCCACCTCACTATTAGGAGGTGGGGGCGGAGCTGGCCATTGAGCTGTCTTGATTGGAGTATTTGTCTCCTGGGCACAAAAACTTTGACTAGTCTAAAATTGTTTAGGGCAGCCTCTTGGACAGATCCTCTAATAGGGATTGAGTGTCAGTTCTGCTAGTCCTGAAACACTAAATTTCAAATGTAAGTTTTAGACACTACACTGAATTTATTTCCATCATTATCGCTAATCAATTAGTAAATAAATAATTGCGACCATATTGATTAAGTAATATCTTATAAGCAAAATAAAGGCGCTGCAGTATCTTGCTGCTATATCACAGAGCTGGAAGACCCTCACTCAGCTGACCCTCCTGGTACTGACCACACAGCCCTGGTGTATAAATAAACAACATGGAATAAATTAAATTAAAACCAGATATAAGAACAAGTATTTTCTATCAGCTGGATATACATAGAGAGAGACTTTTCTTAATTTAAACGTACCTAATAATTTCTTTTTCACCAAGCACAGTCTGGTATCTTAATTTGATGTGTAATTATTGTCAATAATTGCTAATTGTTTCCCTCCCCAGGGCGTATTTAGCCCAATCAGCCTAGATCTTCCAGGTGCACGCACAATCAGCTTTTCAGTTGGACTGAAAACAATATAACCGTAGTAATTATTGGCAATAATCACATATGAAAATGAGATATCAGTCTATGTGTATTCAGTGCTGATCGGTATATAATATCCCGGGGTATCTATTTACTGACATAGACTTTATTTAATTAAGAAGTTAATTAACAAGCTCTGTATTTACTCCCTAAAACCAAACAAATAGCCCCTGCATGGGTCTGCCCTCTGCACCATATGCAGACACAGGCACTGTAGTACTTACTGTGCTGTGTCTCATATTAACCAATCCGTGACCATCTCTCAGAAACATGCTACGGAGACGTGGTACCTGATAGGCTAGGACACCACACTGCACAACCAGCCCTGCAGAGTCTTCACAGAGGGCAGACCCATACAGGGACTATTTGCTTGATTTAAGGCAGTAAAACCAGACCTTTTAAGCATTTCATAATAAAATAAAGTACGTCAGTAAATAAATATACTGGGATCACATATTATAATTGTCTAACTACGAGACGTCGTCACGCTGCGTTGCGTAGTGCGTACGACTTAGCGATGAGTGCCGCAGGCGCTCATCGCGAGGCTCGCCGTTACTTCGTAGCACTTTGGCAATGAGCGCCGCAGGCGCTCATTGCAGGCGAGCCTCGCATAGCGAGGCTCGCCGTTACTTTGTAGCACTTACAAAAAAAATACGAGCTGAAAAAAATTACGACATAAGCGGCGGAACCAAAACACTAAAAAAAACACTAAATACACACTAAAAAATAAAATAAAGGTCACTTACAGCATGGGGAAGCAGGCAGGACGTCTGGAAGTGAGTTGGAACTCCAATTTACAGCGATTTTGCCGAGTTACGAAGATCGAAATTCGGCTAAGCGAGAAAAAAATGGGCGCCGAAAAAAATGAAAACGAGGCTATACTACTACGAACTGCGTAAAACACAGCCTCAGACATATGTGTTAGAAAAAATACGAGATAAAGGATGCGGATTAACCGCGCAATGAGTAAAAAGACAGTAGTGAGTACATTTTACAAAACGAAATTACAGATTTACGCATTAACACATATTTAACGACTTTGTCTCGCGCAACATCGGATTTACAGCCTAAACCAACGCATTTGATGAAATACATGAAATTGCTAAAATATAAAAAAATTTAAAAAAAAATTTGAATTTATTTGAAGAAAAAAAAAAAGGGACAAATGTAGTCTCATGTTGTGTGGCAAACAGATTTAATGTTAAACCGTAGTACTTTAGCGGGCTTAGAGATGAGCGCCGCAGGCGATCATCGCACAGCGAGGCGAGCCGTTAAACCGTAGTACTTTGGCAATGAGCGACGCAGAAAAAATGACGGACGAATAAAACGAAAACCAGGCTACAGCACTATAACCATGCAAAACACGTACCGATAATCCGCGAAGACGCATACAACACATTATCCGCCATTTTAGGATAATGCGCAAGTACACAGCTACGTTAACGGTTTCGGCTCGCGCACGCACACTATTACACTGCACGCGTTCATCACGCTTACACAGCAGCTCCACACCACTAATGCTGCAGCAACATCAAAACAGATTGCCAGCTCTTCAACACAATGCTTCAAAATACGTAAATTCATTTATTAATTTGTATTCTATATTTCAGTAGTACACAAAAAACAACATTAGCTACCTTACAGTTCCATGTGTATATTAATAACTAAACAACTTTTAAAACTTACACATCTGATTGCCGTCATTTTTTGACGGGCAATACGCTAGTATATATATATCTAGTGACACCCAGGGACGTTCCATTTAACTGGCACTTTTAGATGCCACATTATTATTTTTTACATTGTAAGTACTAAGATCCTAAAACTCATTTCACACTAAATATAAGGCGGCGCATCTGTTATTTTTGCCTCTTTATAATTTCTAATCGCCGGGAGCAGCTGCCGCCACTTCCTGCGCTGCGGCCCCCGAGGACGCCGTTAAGCTGGTTACAGAGACACTTGCCTGGGCACTTTCAAAGTCGACGCTGCAGGTTTATCTCAGTGGGCGCCAAGAAATAATTACACCAGCGCGGACCTATTTGTCACGGCGTCCCCTCAATGACTGAAGGTGACACCGCGCTGTGTCTTAGTCTCTAAGTAGCTTTACGTGAGATGGAACAAACTGCGCCCCCAAAAATATCTGCGTCTTATACGGCAAATAGCCTGCGTGTGATTTATTTCCCCTAATATCTCATATTCATCATACCCTCTGCTACATTGTATCTGTAATTCATATAAGCAATATAATAATCTAAATAATAGAATCGTATAATAATCTAATTAATGAAGGTTAAGAAAAACGGAAAATTCGGCCAAATCGAAAATAGCGTTTTTTATGCTCAAGAAATATGTATGAAATATTAAAATAATAATAATGAGCCGGTGAGGGACCATATTGGAGTATTCTTAGTTGATATATTGGAGTATTGTTACATTTATATACTTAATTTCACTTTTATTTATAATTCTCATGTTTTTATTTGCTATTTTACTATTTTGCACATTTTCTGGAACTATTTAGGGAACCGATCAGTATTAGACAGTGAGTGCAGAGACTGGGAGTGGGTGAAGCCCCTCCCACTGTGGGTGTGGCAGCTCTAATAAGAGTGAACAGGAAGAAAAGGGGGAGGCACCAGAGGGAGAAGCATAATCTGGGGTGCCATTGCTTGCGAGGCGAGCCGTTTACTCTGAGCACTTAGGCGATAGGCGCCAAAAGCGCTCATCGCCTGCGAGCCTCGGAGCACTTAAGGGATGAGCGCCAAAAGCGCTCATCGCCTGTGAGCCTCGCACAATGAGGTGAGACGTTAAACCGTAGGACTTAGCCAATGCGAGCCTCGTAAAGCGAGGCGAGCCGTTAAGATATGAGACGCAAAAATTTACGAGCTTAGCGGCTGAACAAAATACCAGAAAAACACACTAAATACACCCCAAAAAATTACAAAAACATCGCAGACAGCATGGGGCAACAGCCAGGATGTCTGTGAGTGAGGTGGAACGCGAATTTAACTCGATTTAGACTATTTTCGCAACTCGAAAATCGCTTAAGCGAGGGAAAAAAATGGCAGACGAAAAAAATTAAAACGAGGCTACACGACATAGAAATATATATCTCTCTCAGAGGACCAAAAGTACACGACAGGAGAGGCTCGCAATGAGCGCCGAAGGTCCTCACAAGTACAAAACGGTTTCAATTATGTCTCAAACAGCATTCCCATGGCTTCAAATGTTATTGTCCCATCATTTTTGACGGGCAAGTCGCTAGTATATATATATATATCTATCTACACAAGTACCCCAAATAGATGGATAATTACAGGGGGGTCGCTCAGTGTACGTTGGGCCAGGTGAGCTCACAATCTTTTTTTCTTACCTTAGTAGCCACAGCCTGCAATGTCCACAGGGAACAAACAGAGCAATAAATGAGTTTATCCATCACAGATAAAACATGAGCATGTGGGTTAAGATTAACCTTTAAATTGCCAGAAGGGTCAGCACACATTCCAGCAGTGAAAGGGTCCGCCCCCCCCAGACCATTTCCCCAACAGAACGATTTGAAGCACAATGTAAACTTTTATAATGTGTTAACCCCGTGAGGTGATTCCCAGGTTTGCTGTATGTAAACTTTATCCAGTACAATAAAATTGATCTTTTTTCACAATTTGGGGTCTCAGATTTGTTTATTTTATAAAATAAAGATGGGACGGGAATACCGGAGCTACCCAGCAAGCAGTGCATTTACTGCAGTGAAGGATTCTGGGAAGTGATATGTAAATGAGGAAGATGCTGCGCGTGCTCTCTATCTTGGATTCAGCTATTAAATCGGACAAAGTGGGAGGAAGCCTCAGGATGAATGAACCAATCAGAGTCATTGCACAACAAGCTAAACAAACACAGCTAAGTGGGTTAATGACGAGGTTTGTTTAGAGAGACACCGCCTGCTGTGCCCCTTTAATGGACGCTAATATTATTATCGTTTATTTGTAACGCGCCAACATATTCCGTAGCGCTAGTACTATAGCACTAATACTATAGCACTGGCGCAGGTAATAAAAAGGAAGAGCAAGGAATAACGACAGATGCTTTAACACTTGTACTATTGTGATTAAACCAACACCCCCCACCCACTACATTGTGAGAGGTACTTAAAGGAACAGTGTTGTCTTATATTTCAGAAAAAAATGGTGAATATACAATTTATCATTATGAGAAGGAACTGGCAACCCACTCCAGTATCTCTGCCATGAATACCGGGTGGATCAGCTTGTATGTTGTGAACTATGAGGTCACGAAGAGTTGGACACAACTAAATGACGGAAGCAAAAACATAGTAAATATATAAGATAGGAATCCATTAAATGCAGAATTTGATATAATACAGTGGTTCCTCGGGTCGCGCCATTTTCGGGTTATGACGGCTCTCTCTCGTTGGAAATTTCAACCTTGGATTGCAACGTTGCCTTGGGAGGGTGCCCAGCCTGTGCCTATGTGCCCAGCCTGTAGCAGCCTATGTGCCCAGCCTGTAGCAGCCAATGTGCCCAGCCTGTAGCAGCCAATGTGCCCAGCCTGTGCCTATGTGCCCAGCCTGTGCCTATGTGCCCAGCCTGTAGCAGCCAATGTGCCCAGCCTGTAGCAGCCAATGTGCCCAGCCTGTGCTTATGTGCTCAGCCTGTGCCAATGTGCCCAGCCTGTGCCAATGTGCCCAGCCTGTGCCAATGTGCCCAGCCTGTGCCTATAAGAAGCCAAAGTTCCGAGCAATAGACACTCTTCTTCTCTACATTGCCACAATCCCATTGGGCCCTCAAGTTTTCTCAGTACAGTTACAGTGAAGTTAAATTCTATATTATCTGATGTAATTATTGTTTTTGTTTTTTTTAAAAACAGGACCATCAGTCAAAGTAAAATGTGAAAAATCTGCAGTACGACAACTATATTAGTGAGTTATGATTAATACATAATTATACTTCCTCTCATTAGGGTAAGACAGTGGTTCTTTGAATAGCAGTAAAACTGCCATATATTAGTTTTCAAGGATACTCCCTCCTTGGAAAGTAACAGACAGGATCAGCTGATAAAACAATTGCATATTCTCTAATGCTGAGGAGGAATCTAGGATTTTATTTCTGCTGATCAACTTCCTGAGGTGGAAAGAGACGCTTCTATCTGCACAATGGGAACATGGTGGATAAACTGTCAGGGCTTTCAGCAGGACTAATGGAAAGCTTATCCGTTTACAAGGATATGCACAGATGAAAGAATCAATTTGGTAAAAGGACAATGAAATAATTACATATTCAAGTAAAAGATGGAAATGTATTTATTTATTTAAAACATTTTGCCTGATATCAAGTTTAGTTATTTAGGTCCTTTGCAATAAGTGCGGTGTACCTTTAAATAACAATATCACGAGCCGGATCTCCTAAATTCTCCAAAACACTTATTTTCATTAATTTCCCACTTGTAAAATTCTTGTATTTTGTGCTAATCCAGAGCTTCTAAATTCAGTTTTTTGTGACTAATTTATGTATCACTTGGCCCCCGATTACATTTAGATGCCCCCCTCCCTCCTCCCGCCGGAGGCTTTTGTCTGCGCGGCTCTGTATTTTGCGAGCGCATTAATGTAATAACCTATCACGGCGACTAATCCCCCTCTCAGAGATAATACGGCTCCAATCTCACTGTAATAATTCATAAACTGCTCCCGCGGCGCCGATACCTGATATTATATATCTGCATTTACCAGAGACGTTATCCCCCGGTGATAACCGGCAGCGCACGCCCCACTCGCCCCCAAAACAGCATTATATGTACAGGTAATTATAGTTATTTATAATACAGAAGCATTAATGGGCACAGAGCGTACAAACTGCAACTATGTACATGAACTGAAAGTAAGTGCGCCGCAGAACTGTACAGAGGAAATGCAGAGGCAGAGCCAGAAAATAGGGGGCCCGGGGCAAGAAATGGGGGTCCCCCAGGAGCCAGCTCTCAGTGCCACCTTGGCACCCTTCCAACTCAATCAGCGCCACCTTCTCCCTCACCCTGGACACCCATCCGACTCACTAAGCGACATCTTCTCCCCATCCCCTGCACCCTTCAAACTCACTCAGCACCGCCTTCTCCCCCAACAGCCTTCCCAACACACTCAGCGCCAGCTTCTCCCCCCACCACCCACACCCTTCAGACTCACTCGGCACCAACTTCTCCCCCAACCCTGGCACCCTTCCGACTCACTCAGCGCCACCTTCTCCCCCACCCCCTGCACACTCACTCAGCGCCACCTTCTCCCCCACCCGTGCACCCTTCAGACTCCCTCAGCGCCACCTTCTACCCCACCACCTGCACCCTTCCACCACACTCAGCGCCACCTTCTCCCCCCACCCAGGCACCCTTCAGACTCACTCAGCGTCACCTTCTCCCCCACCCAGGCACCCTTCCGACACCCTCAGCACCAGTTTCTCCCCCACCCGGGCACCCTTCAGACTCACTATAAACCACCTTCTCCCCCACCCGGGCACCCTTCAGACTCACTCAGCGCCACCTTCTCCCCCACCCCCTGCATCCTTCCAACTCACTCAGCACCACCTTCTCCCCCCACCCAGGCATCCTTCCGCCACACTCAGCGCCACCTTCTCCCCCCACCCAGGCACCCTTCCGCCACACTCAGCGCCACCTTCTCCCCCCACCCAGGCACCCTTCCAACTCACTCAGCACCACCTTCTCCCCAACCCCTGCACCGTTCCGCCACACTCAGCGCCGCCTTCTCCCCCCACCCAGGCATCCTTCCGCCACACTCAGCGCCACCTTCTCCCCCCACCCAGGCACCCTTCTGACTCACTCAGCGCCACATTCTCCCCAACACCCTTTAGACTCACTCAGCGCCACCTTCTCCCACACCCGGGCACCCTTCAGACCTGTCACGGCCATTAGTACAGGCCTGTATAAGCAGAGAGTGACCCTACAACATGTCACGGCCATTAGTACAGGCCTGTATTATCAGAGAGTGACCCTACAACATGTCACGGCCATTAGTACAGGCCTGTATAAGCAGTGAGTGACCCTACAACATGTCACGGCCATTAGTACAGGCCTGTATTAGCAGAGAGTGACCCTACAACATGTCACGGCCCTTAGTACAGGCCTGTATTAGCAGAGAGTGACCCTACAACATGTCACGGCCATTAGTACAGGCCTGTATTAGCAGAGAGTGACCCTACAACATGTCACGGCCATTAGTACAGACCTGTATTAGCAGAGAGTGACCCTACAACATGTCACGGCCATTAGTACAGGCCTGTATTAGCAGAGAGTGACCCTACAACATGTCACGGCCATTAGTACAGGCCTGTATTAGCAGAGAGTGACCCTACAACATGTCACGGCCATTAGTACAGACCTGTATTAGCAGAGAGTGACCCTACAACATGTCACGGCCATTAGTACAGGCCTGTATTATCAGAGAGTGACCCTACAACATGTCACGGCCATTAGTACAGGCCTGTATTATCAGAGAGTGACCCTACAACATGTCACGGCCATTAGTACAGGCCTGTATTAGCAGAGAGTGACCCTACAACATGTCACGGCCATTAGTACAGGCCTGTATAAGCAGAGAGTGACCCTACAACATGTCACGGCCATTAGTACAGGCCTGTATTAGCAGAGAGTGACCCTACAACATGTCACGGCCCTTAGTACAGGCCTGTATTAGCAGAGAGTGACCCTACAACATGTCACGGCCATTAGTACAGGCCTGTATTAGCAGAGAGTGACCCTACAACATGTCACGGCCATTAGTACAGACCTGTATTAGCAGAGAGTGGCCCTACAACATGTCACGGCCATTAGTACAGGACTGTATTATCAGAGAGTGACCCTACAACATGTCACGGCCATTAGTACAGGCCTGTATTAGCAGAGAGTGACCCTACAACATGTCACGGCCATTAGTACAGGCCTGTATTAGCAGAGAGTGACCCTACAACATGTCACGGCCATTAGTACAGACCTGTATTAGCAGAGAGTGACCCTACAACATGTCACGGCCATTAGTACAGGACTGTATTAGCAGAGAGTGACCCTACAACATGTCACGGCCATTAGTACAGGCCTGTATTAGCAGAGAGTGACCCTACAACATGTCACGGCCATTAGTACAGGCCTGTATTATCAGAGAGTGACCCTACAACATGTCACGGCCATTAGTACAGGCCTGTATTATCAGAGAGTGACCCTACAACATGTCACGGCCATTAGTACAGGCCTGTATTAGCAGAGAGTGACCCTACAACATGTCACGGCCCTTAGTACAGGCCTGTATTAGCAGAGAGTGGCCCTACAACATGTCACGGCCATTAGTACAGGCCTGTATTATCAGAGAGTGACCCTACAACATGTCACGGCCATTAGTACAGGCCTGTATAAGCAGAGAGTGACCCTACAACATGTCACGGCCATTAGTACAGGCCTGTATTAGCAGAGAGTGACCCTACAACATGTCACGGCCCTTAGTACAGGCCTGTATTAGCAGAGAGTGACCCTACAACATGTCACGGCCATTAGTACAGGCCTGTATTAGCAGAGAGTGACCCTACAACATGTCACGGCCATTAGTACAGACCTGTATTAGCAGAGAGTGACCCTACAACATGTCACGGCCATTAGTACAGGCCTGTATTAGCAGAGAGTGACCCTACAACATGTCACGGCCATTAGTACAGGCCTGTATTAGCAGAGAGTGACCCTACAACATGTCACGGCCATTAGTACAGACCTGTATTAGCAGAGAGTGACCCTACAACATGTCACGGCCATTAGTACAGGACTGTATTAGCAGAGAGTGACCCTACAACATGTCACGGCCATTAGTACAGGCCTGTATTATCAGAGAGTGACCCTACAACATGTCACGGCCATTAGTACAGGCCTGTATTATCAGAGAGTGACCCTACAACATGTCACGGCCATTAGTACAGGCCTGTATTATCAGAGAGTGACCCTACAACATGTCACGGCCATTAGTACAGGCCTGTATTAGCAGAGAGTGACCCTACAACATGTCACGGCCATTAGTACAGGCCTGTATTAGCAGAGAGTGACCCTACAACATGTCACGGCCATTAGTACAGGCCTGTATTAGCAGAGAGTGACCCTACAACATGTCACGGCCATTAGTACAGGACTGTATTAGCAGAGAGTGACCCTACAACATGTCACGGCCATTAGTACAGGCCTGTATTAGCAGAGAGTGACCCTACAACATGTCACGGCCCTTAGTACAGGCCTGTATTAGCAGAGAGTGACCCTACAACATGTCACGGCCATTAGTACAGACCTGTATTAGCAGAGAGTGACCCTACAACATGTCACGGCCATTAGTACAGGACTGTATTAGCAGAGAGTGACCCTACAACATGTCACGGCCATTAGTACAGGCCTGTATTATCAGAGAGTGACCCTACAACATGTCACGGCCATTAGTACAGGCCTGTATTAGCAGAGAGTGACCCTACAACATGTCACGGCCATTAGTACAGGCCTGTATTAGCAGAGAGTGACCCTACAACATGTCACGGCCATTAGTACAGACCTGTATTAGCAGAGAGTGACCCTACAACATGTCACGGCCCTTAGTACAGGCCTGTATTAGCAGAGAGTGACCCTACAACATGTCACGGCCATTAGTACAGGCCTGTATAAGCAGAGAGTGACCCTACAACATGTCACGGCCATTAGTACAGGCCTGTATTAGCAGAGAGTGACCCTACAACATGTCACGGCCCTTAGTACAGGCCTGTATTAGCAGAGAGTGACCCTACAACATGTCACGGCCATTAGTACAGGCCTGTATTAGCAGAGAGTGACCCTACAACATGTCACGGCCCTTAGTACAGGCCTGTATTATCAGAGAGTGACCCTACAACATGTCACGGCCATTAGTACAGGACTGTATTAGCAGAGAGTGACCCTACAACATGTCACGGCCATTAGTACAGGCCTGTATTAGCAGAGAGTGACCCTACAACATGTCACGGCCATTAGTACAGGCCTGTATTTGCAGAGAGTGACCCTACAACATGTCACGGCCATCAGCTGTATATACACAATGCTTTTACTATCCCTCCGCGGGGATAAATCAACTGAATTATGAGCATTAATGAAATCTCTTAAAGTGGAGTCGCCGTCTCTGGGATTATCTGAACGTTAAGTAAAGAGGCGATTCCCCGAGTGGCCGGATTCCTGGCCAACGTACACATGTAATGCGGGATTACCCTACATAGCGCAGAGGATACTGCGGGGGGCATGATGTAATAAACATTGGCCTGGACAGGATGAATTCTAGTATCACAAAGCTGAAGCGTTCATTATAAAATCATGCTTAAAATTAAAAATAATAATTACTTTATCATCTGAATTATATGAAGAAATCCCTACAGTAAAATAACTTTGATGTTTGCAATTGGTCAGCCTTTCTGATCCACCCACAAAAGATTAATCTCTCTTGTTAATGAGAGATCATTGCCTTGAGTCCATTGTATCTAATGTGAGAAAAAAATAGACTGGGCATGCTCAGACCACCATCAAAAGGAGAAAATCTTTGAGGGTGGATCAGAAAGGCTGATTAAAAGCAACAAATTGCAAACTTCAATGTTAGTTTAGCAAATTAATGTAATTAAAACAGTAAAGTCTTGTTATTTCCTGTTATTACCTAATCAATACCGTATTTGTGTCCCCTCCCCCCATTGTGTCTCTTTTAAACTTAAAGCATAATTAGGCAGGAAAATGTCAATGCTAATTTTAAATTAGAAAATTAAGTGTTGGACTTTGGAGGCATTCATAACACTTTGTGTGAAAGGGGCGCTAACAATTCTGGAGAGCAGGGCTTGAATTTATTAATGCAAGCTGCCTGCTTCTGAGCATGTGCAGGGTTGGTATTGAATTCAATGAGCTTCAACTATCTAACGAGTCCTCCACAACTGACACCCCCCCCCCCAGGAAGTGATTAAACCAAGACAGGATGGATTCCTCTTAAAGAAACAGATGTTTATGGCTTGTGCAGCTGCTAATTTTGCTAGAGGGGTAGTTTTTCTTCTTTAAATACAGGAGTCCTCTAAATGAGATGGTAGATAAGTGGATCAGCCAGCAGAGGTGGTTGGGGCAAATACAGTGAAGAGATCTGGACCACACCGTGCTGTCATATGACAACCCGGACCCCACAGTGCCATCATATCACCACCCGGACCCCACAGTGCTGTCATATCACAACCCGGACCCCACAGTGCCATCATATCACAACCCGGACCACACAGTGCCATCATATCACAACCCGGACCACACAGTGCTTTCATATCACAACCCGGACCACACCGTTCTGTCATATCACAATGCGGACCACAGAGTGCTGTCATATCACAATGCGGACCACACCGTGCTGTCATATCACCACCCGGACCCCACAATGCTGTCATTTCACCACCCAGACCCCACAATGCTGTCATTTCACCACCCAGACCCCACAATGCTTTCATATCACCACCCGGACCCCACAATGCTGTCATTTCACCACCCAGACCCCACAATGCTGTCATTTCACCACCCGGACCCCACAATGCTTCTATATCACAACCCGGACCACACCGTGCTGTCATATCACAACCCGGACCCCACAATGCTTCTATATCACAACCCGGACCACACAGTGCTTTCATATCACAACCCGGACCCCACAGTGCCATCATATCACCACCCGGACCCCACAATGCTTTCATATCACAACCCGGACCCCACAGTGCCATCATATCACCACCCGGACCCCACAATGCTTCTATATCACAACCCGGACCACACCGTGCTGTCATATCACAACCCGGACCCCACAGTGCTGTGATGTCCCAACCCGGACCACACCGTGCTTTCATATCCCAACCCGGACCCCACAGTGCCATCATATCACAACCCGGACCACACAATGCTGTCATATCACCACCCGGACCCCACAATGCTTCTATATCACAACCCGGACCCCACAGTGCCATCATATCACAACCCGGACCACACAATGCTGTCATATCACCACCCGGACCCCACAATGCTTTCATATCACAACCCGGACCACACCGTGCTGTCATATCACAACCCGGACCCCACAGTGCCGTCATATCACAACCCGGACCACACAATGCTGTCATATCACCACCCGGACCCCACAATGCTTTCATATCACAACCCGGACCACACCGTGCTGTCATATCACAACCCGGACCCCACAGTGCCATCATATCACAACCCGGACCACACAATGCCATCATATCACCACCCGGACCCCACAATGCTTTCATATCACAACCCGGACCACACCGTGCTGTCATATCACAATCCGGACCCCACAGTGCCATCATATCACCACCCGGACCCCACAGTGCCATCATATCACCACCCGGACCCCACAGTGCTGTCATATCACAACCCGGACCACACCGTGCTGTCATATCACAACCCGGACCCCACAGTGCCATCATATCACAACCCGGACCACACAATGCCATCATATCACCACCCGGACCCCACAATGCTTTCATATCACAACCCGGACCACACCGTGCTGTCATATCACAATCCGGACCCCACAGTGCCATCATATCACCACCCGGACCCCACAGTGCCATCATATCACCACCCGGACCCCACAGTGCCATCATATCACCACCCGGACCCCACAATGCTTTCATATCACAACCCGGACCACACCGTGCTGTCATCTCACAATGCGGACCACAGAGTGCTGTCATATCACAATGCGGACCACAGAGTGCTTTCATATCACAATGCGGACCACAGAGTGCTGTCATATCACAATGCGGACCACAGAGTGCTTTCATATCACAATGCGGACCACAGAGTGCTGTCATATCACAATGCGGACCACAGAGTGCTGTCATATCACAATGCGGACCACAGAGTGCTGTCATATCACAATGCGGACCACAGAGTGCTTTCATATCACAATCCGGACCACAGAGTGCTTTCATATCACAACCCGGACCACACAATGCTGTCAAATCACAACCCGGGCCACACAATGCTGTCTCATTACAATCCAGACCATATAAGTATATGACCTTTTCTGTTTATCAGGGTTTAGTAGATATGGGCCATGTTTGTAGATTGCCGATAACACAATGTAATATTATGCCATTTAATGTAATTAATTCTATATCATATGCCCAGCATTAAATGTGTTTGTGCATTAGCTACTCAAGAGTTAATGCCGGCGTGTGTCTGAGATTCCCGTCCAGGTCACTGCACAATATGGATGCCTCACGGAAGGTGCTGTCTCAGTGCTATTAGACACCATCCATTATTGAAGCACCTTTAATAATTCAGAGCTTGCTCACAAGGGAGGGGGCCTGGAGTGGACACTGACCTTGAGATAAAATGAGAAGAATCAGGAGCCATCTGCAGGGTGTATGACTATGTCTAAACTGAGTGTGAGTGACCGATATCTACACTGAGCGTGAGTGACCGATATCTACACTGAGCGTGAGTGACCGATATCTACACTGAGCGTGAGTGACCGATATCTACACTGAGTGTGAGTGACCGATATCTACACTGAGCGTGAGTGACCGATATCTACACTGAGCGTGAGTGACCGATATCTACACTGAGTGTGAGTGACCGATATCTACACTGAGCGTGAGTGACCGATATCTACACTGAGTGCGAGTGACCGATATCTACACTGAGTGTGAGTGACCGATATCTACACTGAGCGTGGGTGACCGATATCTACACTGAGTGCGAGTGACCGATATCTACACTGAGTGCGAGTGACCGATATCTACACTGAGTGTGAATATAATCAACACTGAGTGCGAGTGACCGTTATCTGCACTGAGTGTGAGTGACCGATATATAATTGAGCGTGAGTGACCGATATCTAAACACTCTGATCTGTCTCCACACTCAGTGAGTAAACACTCTGATCTGTCTCCACACTCAGTGAGTAAACAGTCTGATCTGTATCCACACTCAGTGAGTAAACAGTCTGATCTGTATCCACACTCAGTGAGTAAACAGTCTGATCTGTATCCACACTCAGTGAGTAAACAGTCTGATCTGTATCCACACTCAGTGAGTAAACAGTCTGATCTGTCTCCACACTCAGTGAGTAAACAGTCTGGTCTGTCTCCACACTCAGTGAGTAAACACTCTGATCTGTATCCACACTCAGTGAGTAAACACTCTGATCTGTATCCACACTCAGTGAGTAAACAGTCTGATCTGTATCCACACTCAGTGAGTAAACAGTCTGATCTGTATCCACACTCAGTGAGTAAACAGTCTGATCTGTATCCACACTCAGTGAGTAAACAGTCTGATCTGTCTCCACACTCAGTGAGTAAACAGTCTGGTCTGTCTCCACACTCAGTGAGTAAACACTCTGATCTGTATCCACACTCAGTAAGTAAACACTCTGATCTGTATCCACACTCAGTGAGTAAACAGTCTGATCTGTATCCACACTCAGTGAGTAAACAGTCTGATCTGTCTCCACACTCAGTGAGTAAACAGTCTGGTCTGTCTCCACACTCAGTGAGTAAACACTCTGATCTGTATCCACACTCAGTGAGTAAACAGTCTGATCTGTATCCACACTCAGTGAGTAAACACTCTGATCTGTATCCACACTCAGTAAGTAAACAGTCTGATCTGTCTCCACACTCAGTGAGTAAACAGTCTGGTCTGTCTCCACACTCAGTAAGTAAACAGTCTGATCTGTCTCCACACTCAGTAAGTAAACAGTCTGGTCTGTCTCCACACTCAGTAAGTAAACAGTCTGGTCTGTCTCCACACTCAGTGAGTAAACAGTCTGATCTGTCTCCACACTCAGTGAGTAAACAGTCTGATCTGTCTCCACACTCAGTAAATAAACAGTCTGATCTGTATCCACACTCAGTGAGTAAACAGTCTGATCTGTATCCACACTCAGTAAGTAAACAGTCTGATCTGTATCCACACTCAGTGAGTAAACAGTCTGATCTGTATCCACACTCAGTAAGTAAACACTCTGATCTGTCTCCACACTCAGTGAGTAAACACTCTGATCTGTATCCACACTCAGTAAGTAAACAGTCTGATCTGTATCCACACTCAGTGAGTAAACAGTCTGATCTGTATCCACCCTCAGTGAGTAAACAGTCTGATCTGTCTCCACACTCAGTGAGTAAACACTCTGATCTGTCTCCACACTCAGTGAGTAAACACTCTGATCTGTCTCCACACTCAGTGAGTAAACACTCTGATCTGTATCCACACTCAGTGAGTAAACACTCTGATCTGTATCCACACTCAGTGAGTAAACACTCTGATCTGTATCCACACTCAGTAAGTAAACACTCTGATCTGTATCCACACTCAGTAAGTAAACACTCTGATCTGTATCCACACTCAGTGAGTAAACACTCTGATCTGTATCCACACTCAGTGAGTAAACAGTCTGATCTGTATCCACACTCAGTGAGTAAACACTCTGATCTGTATCCACACTCAGTGAGTAAACAGTCTGATCTGTCTCCACACTCAGTAAGTAAACAGTCTGTCTCCACACTCAGTGAGTAAACACTCTGATCTGTATCCACACTCAGTGAGTAAACACTCTGATCTGTATCCACACTCAGTGAGTAAACACTCTGATCTGTATCCACACTCAGTAAGTAAACAGTCTGATCTGTATCCACACTCAGTGAGTAAACACTCTGATCTGTCTCCACACTCAGTGAGTAAACAGTCTGATCTGTATCCACACTCAGTAAGTAAACAGTCTGATCTGTATCCACACTCAGTGAGTAAACAGTCTGATCTGTATCCACACTCAGTGAGTAAACACTCTGATCTGTCTCCACACTCAGTGAGTAAACAGTCTGATCTGTATCCACACTCAGTAAGTAAACACTCTGATCTGTATCCACACTCAGTGAGTAAACACTCTGATCTGTATCCACACTCAGTGAGTAAACACTCTGATCTGTATCCACACTCAGTAAGTAAACACTCTGATCTGTCTCCACACTCAGTGAGTAAACAGTCTGATCTGTATCCACACTCAGTAAGTAAACAGTCTGATCTGTATCCACACTCAGTAAGTAAACACTCTGATCTGTATCCACACTCAGTGAGTAAACACTCTGATCTGTCTCCACACTCAGTGAGTAAACAGTCTGATCTGTATCCACACTCAGTAAGTAAACACTCTGATCTGTATCCACACTCAGTGAGTAAACACTCTGATCTGTATCCACACTCAGTAAGTAAACACTCTGATCTGTCTCCACACTCAGTGAGTAAACACTCTGATCTGTATCCACACTCAGTGAGTGAACACGCTTTCCCCATTGGGTGTAGCTACATGTCAGAGTGTTTACTCACGGAGTGTAGATACAGGTGAGTATTTGCTTATTGAAGCTTCTCATCACAAACACAACCCCACCCCCGGCGCCTCCTGCTCAGCTATTTTCTGTTAAATGTGTAACAAATAAGGACCAAATATCAGTGACCCGCCCCCCCCCCCCCCCAGCTGGGAGAGTCTGTAATTAATGATAATAAGGAATGAGCGCAGCAAATTAAATTAATACACAAGTTTATTGATATGTTGGATGCTCCCGGGGGGACGGTCTAGTATTGGTAACTGTGCACAAGCAGCTTTACACCCAGCCAGAGCAATGTGTATGCACAGCATGATACATGGACCCTACTGGGTGCCATTTGTTATGGAGTGTTATATATATACACACCACAGACACTTGGAAAACAAGTACACTAGTGATTATATATATATATATATATATATATAGTAAATAAATACTACATTTATGTTCACATTTGAATGTCTAAAATAAGTAAAATGTGCTGCTCAGAATTCACAGAAATAATAGTTAATGCACTGTACTCTGGGAAAGTAGGCAGGGACATGCAAATCAGTCCACAATGCCTTCACTCTTTAATCCAATCCACCGTACACAGTATATATAAATATTGCACTAGATAGATTACTTGTTTTATAAGTGTCGGGGGGGGGGGGGGGCATGTTACCCCCCATTAATACCCCACCTTCAGAGACTGTAGCAAGTCTTGTGGAAATGTTATTGAGATATGTCCACTGTGCATTGTATGTTACATACACACATCCATCATGTACACACATGTAATCCTGACATAAGTCTCATGGTGTGTTCCTGGCCTCTCTATAACATCAGATCTGGACGTGCCAACTCTCCAATTCAATGTCCACTATCCACGGGTATCATGGTGAGGTCAATCATCGATGATGGGAGGAGGTGCGAGATGCAGCTGGAAGTTCTCATTCTGGAAGACGCTCCCTGAGGAGTGGGACGGGTGGTACATGGCAGGCTTCTCTGGGCTTTGAGAGCGGCACAGCTCGGTCAGGAGCGCAAGCTGCAAGTCAAAAGAAAAATTAAGTGGTCAGGTCAACCAAGAAAAACAGTGGTGCCAATATCACAGCTTTCTAGCGGCCATCGAGTCTCTGCAACCACCTCACTGGCCAAGTAACTACAGCTCTGAATGTCTGAGACCAGAGGGACAGCAAATGTAAGTCTGCTCCAAGCTGGCCTCAAGACCTACTGGAATGGGAGTTGTTTTTCTCTAACCGCTTAACTAGGCGTCATAACCTCTAGCTGGCATGTGGACCTCCAGCCTGGGCGTCAGAACCTCTAACCGGGCATTAGAACCTCCAACTGGGCATCTTAACATTCTAGTTGGGCATGAGAACCTCTAGCCAGGCATCAAAACCTTCTAGCCAGGCATCATAACCTCTATCCGGGCATCAGAACCTCTGACCATGCCTTAGAACCTTTAACGGGGCATCAGAACCTTCTAGTCGGGCATCGGAACCTCTAGCTAGGCATCAGAACCTCTGACCGTGCCTTAGAACCTTCTAGTCGGGCATCAGAACTTCTAGCTAGGCGTCAGAACCTCTGACCGTGCCTTAGAACCTCTAACTGGGCATCTTAACCTTCTAGTCGGGCATCATAACCTCTATCCGGGCATCAGAACCTCTGACCATGCCTAACGGGGCATCTTAACCTTCTAGTCGGGCATCAGAACCTCTAGCTAGGCGTCAAAATCTTCTAGCCGGGCGTCAGAACCTTCTAGCCAGGCACAGTAACAGAGGTTTATAACCACTAGTCAGGCATCTTAACTTTCTAGCCAGGCATCATAACCTCTACCTGGGTGGCAAAACCTCTAACTGGGCATCATAACTTCCTCCATCATGACGTTGGGAGATTAGATCTGATCGTTCCTGGACATATCGGACTATTTATTGTGAGGTTTGGTAATCTCGGTAAAATAAAGATAACCAATATAAATAAAATAATAATAATATATAAATTATAAAACAATGTATTAATTCAAATGATGATCCATTTAGTACAATAATAAAAGAAAAATGGATATTTCCAGACTTCTTCTAGTCTATAAAGTATAAGATTTTGTTCTAGTTGAAGGGTTCAGCCAGAGGTCTAAGAAAGCAATTTACACCTTGAGGCCGAAGGACGGAGGGCGAGTATGTCAGTGAGAATGTATAAAGGAAGGGCTCGATGGTGGAAGAGAGGTTGTGGGGTCATGGAGTTACCTCTCAGCATAGGGGGTAGAGGTTAATAGACACTTGTGATAGAGCTAGACCTTTATATGTGGATCGAGAAGTAACTGATCAGGGAATGAAAGGGTTACTTTATGTACTTTATTTTATTAATAGGGGATTATAAATTACTGCCTAAAATCATACAAATAATCTTGGTATGGGTCTGCCCTCTGCAGCATAAGCAGACACAGACATTGTAGGATGTGAATGTGCAGTGTAGTGTATCATCTATCAACTGTCAACCATCATCATCATCTATCAACCATCTCTCAGCAGCATGTTGCGGCACGATAGTCATTGATTGGTTAGTATGAGACAGCACAGTACAATAGAGTCTGAGTCTTCATGAGCTGCAGAAGGCAGACCTGTACAGGGAGTATTTTTTATTTTATTTCAGGCCGTAAAATGAGAGCTTAGAAGCACTTGATAAAATAAAGTAAATAAAAGTACATAGATACCCATGGATATTATATACATAGTAAGACCCAGGTCTCATGGATCATTACATTGACAAGGTGCGATGCTCTGCATGATGTTTTGTGCACAGTAAATAGACAAGGTTCATACCCTGGAGGTTCCCCGGTACAGGCGGCACAACTGGTCAAACGCCTGGAGCTGCTGGGGGTCCAGGACGGGCTCAGAACTCGACTGGAACACAAAACAATAGAAATCAGAACCGGAGCGAGTGGTGGGAAGAAAGGATCACACCACACCCCCACCCCCCCAACACCTACACCCCCCATGTGTATAGGTTGTACTCAATCCTCTCTTGTCTTTCTATTTTATTTTATCACAGGATATCACAATCCATTCCCAGCACAGTACAGCTGTTGTCAGTGACTAAAGTGTAATATCTCTTTAAATCATGTAGTGGGGTGTTTTAAAGAGACACGGTAGGCCAATATTAAAAACTGGATACACATTGTATTAGCCGTTTTTCTCTACTGTACATGATTTCTGAAATATTTTAAATTACTTTGGGTCTCCTGAATGCTAATGTGCGGCTCAGAGTGCTTGATAGGGTTGGAGAGGGGGCTAACTGCCCGATAACATTGGGGGTCTTTATTTTGGCCACTACAGAGACAAACAAGCAGACTGTGGTCCTAATAAGCACATCAAAGCAGCTAATTAATAAGCATGAGCTGTTCATCTGAAAAGATATAAAGAGCAACAACAACATGAAAAACATATATACAGTGCCATGCAAAAGTATTCACCCCCCTTGGCATTTTTCGTGTTTTGTTGCCTCACAACCTGGAATTAACATGGATTGTTTGAGTATTTGCATCATTTAATTTACAGAACATGCCCACAACTTTATTCTGAAGCAAACAACAAATAGGACAAAATAACAGAAAAGTCAATGTGCATAACTATTCACCCCCCTAAAGTCAATACTTTGTAGAGCCACCTTTTGCGCCAATCACAGCTCCGAGTCGCTTTGGATAAGTCTCTATGAGCTTGCCACATCTTACCACTGGGATTTTTGCCCATTCCTCCTTGCAAAACTGCTCCAGCTCCTTCAAGTTGGATGGTTTGCGCTTGTGAACAGCAATCTTTAAGTCTCACCACAGATTTTCTATTGTATTGAGGTCTGGGCTGTGACTCGGCCATTCCAACACATTTACATGTTTCCCCTTAAACCCCCCAAGTGTTGCTTTAGCAGTGTGTTTGGGGTCATTGTCCTGCTGGAAGGTGAACCTCCGTCCTAGCCTCAAATCACGCACAGAGTGGTACAGGTTTTGCTCAATTAAATTAGTACATTTTAGTCTTATCAGACCAGAGCACCTTCCTCCATACATTTTGGGAGTCTCCCACATGCCTTTTCCCAAACTCAGAACGTGCCATTTTGTTTTTTGCTGAAAGTAATGGCTTTCTTCTGGCCACTCTGCCATAAAGCCCAACTCTATGGAGCGTACGGCTTATTGTCGCCCTATGTAAAGATACTCCAGTCTCTGCTGTGGATCTCTGCAGCTCCTCCAGGGTTACCTTAGGTCTTTGTGCTGCCTCTCTGATTAATGCCCTCCTTGCACGGTCTGTGAGTTTTGGTGGGTGGCCGTCTCTTGGCAGGTTTGCTGTTGTGCCATGTTCTTTCCATTTGGTTATGATAGATTTGATGGTTCTCCTGGGGATCATCAAAGATTTAGATATTTTTTTATAACCTAACCCTGACTTGTACTTCTCAACAACATTGTCCCTTACTTGTTTGGAGAGTTCCTTGGTCTTCATGGCAGTGTTTGGTTAGTGGTGCCTCTTGCTTAGGTGTTGCAGCCTCTGGGGCCTTTCAAAAAAGGTGTGTATATGTAATGACAGATCATGTGACACTTAGATTGCACACAGGTGGACATCATTTCACTAATTATGTGACTTCTGAAGGTAATTGGTTGCACCAGAGCTTTTTATGGGCTTCATAACAAAGGGGGTGAATACACACGCAAATTTTCTGTTTTCTATTTCAAAAAAATAGTTTAATGAATATATTTTTCTCATTTCACTTCACCAACTTAGATTATTGTGTTCTGATCCATCACATAATATTCAGATTAACAAAGGCTGTAATGTAACAAAATAAGTAAAAAGTCAAGGGGGGGGGGATATATATATATATATATATATATATATATATATATATATATATATATATATATATATATATATATATGTATATATATATTCTTGAAGAACCTTTCATATTGAATATTGCTTTTCTTAAACAAATAATTAATATAAACTGTATGAAGGTACAATGTCTAATTGTCATCCTTCATACCTGGCCTTTCTTGTAATGTGAAAATGTCACATCTTTTAAATAAATATATATATATATCAGCCACTGCACCTCTCTACGGCCCCAGAGATACTCGCTATCGTTATTTGCTGTGGAAATTCAGACAGAGGATGCCAGTCAGACATAAACAGATATGAAAGGCAGTTAAGTATTACACGAGGTCGGGGTCCCCAGACTTCACCCCCACTCTCTCACAAATTGCAGCATATAATTACTTCTTCTGAATCTTATTCCGCTATCAACCTGAGCATGTTCCAGGCCTGAGCAAAAAACAACTTTTTCCCCGTTGTCATAGAAACCAATGGTTTTCCCTCACTGCCCTCTGTCAAACATCTTCTCTCTACGGCTCTCTAGACGTCTCCAGACACTGGTTTAGGAAGTCTGAGGGGCAAGTGTGGAGCCCACTTACTACACCACTACCTGTGCACCCAAACCTAGGTACCTGCATCCACACCCACAGAGAGACTCCGAGGGAAGTATGGACACCCAAATTACCAAAGTCATAGGGCAGATATACATAGGCAAGCACCAACTCCCAAAAGAGGGCAACCAAAAGTAGAGCGAACAAATGATGGGCACCCAAACCTAGGTATCTGCATCCACACCCACAGAGAGACTCCGAGGGAAGTATGGACAGCCAAATTACCAAAGTCATAGGGCAGATATACATAGGCAAGCACCAACTCCCAAAAGAGGGCAACCAAAAGTAGAGCGAACAAATGATGGGCACCCAAACCTAGGTACCTGCATCTACACCCACAGAGAGACTCAGAGGAAAGTATTGACACCTGGCCCCGCAGAAGGGAATTCACAACCAGATGGAAAGCATCCCAAGACGGAGCTACCACATGAAGGTATCCAAAGGAACATATCCGTCTCTACAGGACACCAAACGGTACACCTGCCCCTAGAGGATGGCACCTACAGGAAGATAAACTACTATGGAGGTACCCACATGAAGACACCCCCAGACTGATACCTGTCCCCACTCACAGGCGCACACTCAGGGGCAGATGCCTCACATTTACAAGCAGTGGCCCCCCAAGCACAGACGGCATTCATTGCCTTCCTACAATTCAATGTCATGTTTATGTATCTAGTTTACATTACTGAAATATTAATAGTGTGTGTATTACGGTGCAGCCGCAGCGCTCGGTGCAGCCGCAGCGCTCGGTGCAGCCGCCGTGTCCTTCAGTCCCTTGGAGAATTTCTGCAGTGAGGGCACTTTGTGATCAGACCAAGCAGTAAACAAGACAAGGACAGGCAGTCACTATAATTACTGTCTCGGGTGAGATGTCGAGACTCTGGAGCTCTCCTGGGTGCAGGAGGAGGGAGCTCTGAGACCTGTCCACATCAGACAGGGATGATATCTCTACCTAAGAGACAGTCCTGCATTAGACAGACAGAGAAAGCACAACGTCTCGTAATGCTGTCCCGTGAGAAAGGAACCATCTCACTTCCACAAGATAGGTTCTCCCCTGATCAATAAGACAGACCCCACCAAGACACAAGCCTCCACATCCATTAGACAGGGACTCCCCTACTCAATGAGACAGACCCCACCAAGACACAGGCCTCCACATCCATTAGACAGGGACTCCCCTACTCAATGAGACAGACCCCACCAAGACACAAGCCTCCACATCCATTAGACAAGGACTCTCCTTCTCAATGAGCCAGACCCCACCAAGACACAAGCCTCCACATCCATTAGACAGGGACTCCCCTACTCAATGAGACAGACTCCACCAAGACACAAGCCTCCACATCCATTAGACAGGGACTCCCCTACTCAATGAGACAGACCCCACCAAGACACAAGCCTCCACATCCATTAGACAATGACTCTCCTTCTCAATGAGCCAGACCCCACCAAGACACAAGCCTCCACATCCATTAGACAGGGACTATTCTTCTCAATGAGCCAGACCCCACCAAGACACAAGCCTCCACATCCATTAGACAGGGACTCCCCTACTCAATGAGACAGACCCCACCAAGACACAAGCCTCCACATCCATTAGACAAGGACTCTCCTTCTCAATGAGACAGACCCCACCAAGACACAAGCCTCCACATCCATTAGACAAGGACTCTCCTTCTCAATGAGACAGACCCCACCAAGACACAAGCCTCCACATCCATTAGCCAGGGACTATCCTTCTCAATGAGCCAGACTCCACCAGGACACAAGCCTCCACATCCATTAGCCAGGGACTATCCTTCTCAATGAGCCAGACTCCACCAGGACACAAGCCTCCACATCCATTAGACAGGGACTCCCCTACTCAATGAGACAGACCCCTACAAAAAACAGGTTTCCCTAACCATAAGACAGCACTTCCTCTGTAAAGAGAGAGAGATCCCCATACCTACCCCTATCCTATAGACTGTGCCCCTATGCTTTAAAGAGACAGGTCACCCCTTTCCTCCTTATGTATGAGTGTAGCCCCATGTAAGTGCATGCTCATGCTTATCAGGGAGTCCCAGCTGTGCTCCCTCTCACATCTCTTACAGTCCTGAGCACTCACCTTTCCAGTGGACGTCTCTCTGGACGGGTGCGATGAGGCAGCTCGAACCTGTGACAACATCAACAGTGCAATACATTTTACATATACCAAGCACTAAAAATACATTAACAGTATAATTGCACTGGTACAGCATGTGTAGATTGTAAGCTCTTCAGGGCAGTACTTGACATTGCTTGATTGTGTTTTAATGCAGCAGACTCATTGGATTCATATAAACTGGGGCCACAGAGACCAGATTAAGGAGTGAAGTGGTTAATGTCAGATTTTAGGAACCTTTCCCACATTTGCAGGCTTCGCACAGGCCCTTCTGTGACTCCATTTGTGCCAGCGAGCAGTGGGAATATATCCAATAGCTCCCAAGCACGTCCGTCAGCTTAACGAACTCTTAATTAGAAGATGAAGTGGCTGCTGATTATCAAGGATGCGAGACATTCCCTGCGCCAGAGGCAGCGGCCCGGACACGTGCAGTAATCGCCACGGACTTTGGTCATTGTGAGTGCGTGACACACTCCAACATGGCGGGATGGAACTTATTATTATTATTATAGTTTATTTATAATGCGCCGACATATTCCGTAGCGCTGTACTTTAATCATATACTTATATCCAAACTACACAAAGCTTCCATGACAGTGTCCTTTTAATATCTTACCAGCTGGACACAGTTGTCAAAATGAGAAATATTTATAATTAATTAATTATTAAAATCGTATTTATTTTTATTAGATTGATGATCATCTTGTAATTTTCTATCCTTCCCTTTTATATGTGGAGTCTTTAAACCAATGGGAGCTTGGATAATATTATAAGTATATGGAGCAGGAGGTGAAACCTTTCGGAGATGTCCCTACATTAGAGTACATATCTCATTCACTTATCTGAGGTTTTATAAATGTCAGTATCTGGGTTCTCAGGGGTTAATCACAGACATGAGAAGTGAGAGATGCCAGCGCCGGCGGCTGAGGGAGGTGAGAACGCAGCGAGAAGCGCTCTCTGTGGCCTAATTGGAGCGTGTGAGAATCCGGCGCTCTCGCAAGGAGAGAAAGAGACAACTCACAGGGAGAATCAGGCGAGACCAGGATTAACCCATGAACTACCAGGAAAGTGCACAGGGAAAGGAGGAGAGAGAGAGATGAGGAAGATGGAGAGGGGAAGTGAGAGAAGGAAAGGGAGATGGAAATAGAGAGACAGAGAAGGTATTACATGGGAGAAAGATGAATATAGAGAAAGGGAAAGGGAGGAAGAGACTGACAGAAACGGATATAAATCAAGTGACCGACTGAGTGACATTCGAGAGAGACAGACAAAAAAGAATAGACAGACATAGAGGCCAAAACAGAGTAAGAATAAGATCAAGAGAGATTTGTAAAAGAAGAAATGATAAAGAGAAACCGAGACATCCAGACATGAAAGCAAAAGAGACAGATGAGAGAGAGAAAGAGACAGTGGTTGAAAAATGACAGGATGAGAGATATGCAAGGGAGGGGGGAGACAGGTGTGAGACAAAGAGACAGACAAGAAAGATAAAGTGAGATAGGGCAAAAGAGAGTGACTTCAGGGGGTACCTGCACTCTCATTGCCAGTCACTGTATGATATATAACATATTGGTGCCAGGTGACAGCCAGTCCTTCCTATGTCTGCTGCTGTATATTATATATTGTACCCAATGATTCTGTCCAACCCCCCCGGTCACTGTATGGTATCAGTATATAATGAGGGGGGGGGGGGGGTACCTGTGCTAATGACGCTGATCTCCCCCTCGCTGTCACTGTATGGTATCAGTATATAATATTGGGGTGCTGGGTAGCTGTGCTAGGTGCTGGCCTGCCTCTTACTGTGTGCGGTCACTGTATGGTATCAGTATATAATATTGGGGTGCTGGGTAGCTGTGCTAGATGCTGGCCTGCCTCTTACTGTGTGCGGTCACTGTATGGTATCAGTATATAATATTGGGGTGCTGGGTAGCTGTGCTAGATGCTGGCCTGCCTCTTACTGTGTGCGGTCACTGTATGGTATCAGTATATAATATCGGGGTGCTGGGTAGCTGTGCTAGATGCTGGCCTGCCTCTTACTGTGTGCGGTCACTGTATGGTATCAGTATATAATATCGGGGTGCTGGGTAGCTGTGCTAGATGCTGGCCTGCCTCTTACTGTGTGCGGTCACTGTATGGTATCAGTATATAATATTGGGGTGCTGGGTAGCTGTGCTAGATGCTGGCCTGCCTCTTACTGTGTTCGGTCACTGTATGGTATCAGTATATAATATTGGGGTGCTGGGTAGATGTGCTAGATGCTGGCCTGCCTCTTACTGTGTGCGGTCACTGTATGGTATCAGTATATAATATTGGGGTGCTGGGTAGATGTGCTAGATGCTGGCCTGCCTCTTACTGTGTGTGGTCACTGTATGGTATCAGTATATAATATTGGGGTGCTGGGTAGCTGTGCTGGATGCTGGCCTGCCTCTTACTGTGTGTGGTCACTGTATGGTATCAGTATATAATATCGGGGTGCTGGGTAGCTGTGCTAGATGCTGGCCTGCCTCTTACTGTGTGCGGTCACTGTATGGTATCAGTATATAATATTGGGGTGCTGGGTAGCTGTGCTAGATGCTGGCCTGCCTCTTACTGTGTGTGGTCACTGTATGGTATCAGTATATAATATTGGGGTGCTGGGTAGCTGTGCTAGGTGCTGGCCTGCCTCTTACTGTGTGCGGTCACTGTATGGTATCAGTATATAATATTGGGGTGCTGGGTAGATGTGCTAGATGCTGGCCTGCCTCTTACTGTGTGCGGTCACTGTATGGTATCAGTATATAATATTGGGGTGCTGGGTAGCTGTGCTAGATGCTGGCCTGCCTCTTACTGTGTGCGGTCACTGTATGGTATCAGTATATAATATTGGGGTGCTGGGTAGCTGTGCTAGATGCTGGCCTGCCTCTTACTGTGTGCGGTCACTGTATGGTATCAGTATATAATATTGGGGTGCTGGGTAGCTGTGCTAGATGCTGGCCTGCCTCTTACTGTGTGCGGTCACTGTATGGTATCAGTATATAATATCGGGGTGCTGGGTAGCTGTGCTAGATGCTGGCCTGCCTCTTACTGTGTGCGGTCACTGTATGGTATCAGTATATAATATCGGGGTGCTGGGTAGCTGTGCTAGATGCTGGCCTGCCTCTTACTGTGTGCGGTCACTGTATGGTATCAGTATATAATATTGGGGTGCTGGGTAGATGTGCTAGATGCTGGCCTGCCTCTTACTGTGTGCGGTCACTGTATGGTATCAGTATATAATATTGGGGTGCTGGGTAGATGTGCTAGATGCTGGCCTGCCTCTTACTGTGTGCGGTCACTGTATGGTATCAGTATATAATATTGGGGTGCTGGGTAGCTGTGCTAGA
Source organism: Discoglossus pictus (assembly GCA_027410445.1). Classification (NCBI taxonomy): domain Eukaryota; kingdom Metazoa; phylum Chordata; class Amphibia; order Anura; family Alytidae; genus Discoglossus; species Discoglossus pictus. The sequence continues at coordinate 110,506,732 of CM050173.1, forward strand.
TGCTGGCCTGCCTCTTACTGTGTGCGGTCACTGTATGGTATCAGTATATAATATTGGGGTGCTGGGTAGCTGTGCTAGATGCTGGCCTGCCTCTTACTGTGTGCGGTCACTGTATGGTATCAGTATATAATATTGGGGTGCTGGGTAGCTGTGCTAGATGCTGGCCTGCCTCTTACTGTGTGCGGTCACTGTATGGTATCAGTATATAATATTGGGGTGCTGGGTAGCTGTGCTAGATGCTGGCCTGCCTCTTACTGTGTGCAGTCATTGTATGGTATCAGTATATAATATTGGGGTGCTGGGTAGCTGTGCTAGATGCTGGCCTGCCTCTTACTGTGTGCGGTCACTGTATGGTATCAGTATATAATATTGGGGTGCTGGGTAGCTGTGCTGGATGCTGGCCTGCCTCTTACTGTGTGTGGTCACTGTATGGTATCAGTATATAATATTGGGGTGCTGGGTAGCTGTGCTAGATGCTGGCCTGCCTCTTACTGTGTGCGGTCACTGTATGGTATCAGTATATAATATTGGGGTGCTGGGTAGCTGTGCTAGATGCTGGCCTGCCTCTTACTGTGTGCGGTCACTGTATGGTATCAGTATATAATATTGGGGTGCAGGGTAGCTGTGCTAGATGCTGGCCTGCCTCTTACTGTATGGTATCAGTATATAATATTGGGGTGCTGGGTAGCTGTGCTAGATGCTGGCCTGCCTCTTACTGTGTGCGGTCACTGTATGGTATCAGTATATAATATTGGGGTGCTGGGTAGCTGTGCTGGATGCTGGCCTGCCTCTTACTGTGTGCGGTCACTGTATGGTATCAGTATATAATATTGGGGTGCTGGGTAGCTGTGCTAGGTGCTGGCCTGCCTCTTACTGTGTGCGGTCACTGTATGGTATCAGTATATAATATTGGGGTGCTGGGTAGCTGTGCTGGATGCTGGCCTGCCTCTTACTGTGTGCGGTCACTGTATGGTATCAGTATATAATATTGGGGTGCTGGGTAGCTGTGCTAGATGCTGGCCTGCCTCTTACTGTGTGCGGTCACTGTATGGTATCAGTATATAATATTGGGGTGCTGGATAGCTGTGCTAGATGCTGGCCTGCCTCTTACTGTGTGTGGTCACTGTATGGTATCAGTATATAATATTGGGGTGCTGGGTAGCTGTGCTAGATGCTGGCCTGCCTCTTACTGTGTGCGGTCACTGTATGGTATCAGTATATAATATTGGGGTGCTGGGTAGCTGTGCTAGATGCTGGCCTGCCTCTTACTGTGTTCGGTCACTGTACTGTATCAGTATATAATATTGGGGTGCTGGGTAGCTGTGCTAGATGCTGGCCTGCCTCTTACTGTGTGCGGTCACTGTATGGTATCAGTATATAATATTGGGGTGCTGGGTAGATGTGCTAGATGCTGGCCTGCCTCTTACTGTGTGCGGTCACTGTATGGTATCAGTATATAATATTGGGGTGCTGGGTAGCTGTGCTAGATGCTGGCCTGCCTCTTACTGTGTGCGGTCACTGTATGGTATCAGTATATAATATTGGGGTGCTGGGTAGCTGTGCTACATGCTGGCCTGCCTCTTACTGTGTGCAGTCATTGTATGGTATCAGTATATAATATTGGGGGGGGGGGGGGAGATACCTGTACTAATGACGCTGATCTCCCCCTCGCTGTCACTGTATGGTATCAGTATATAATATTGGGGTGCTGGGTAGCTGTGCTAGATGCTGGCCTGCCTCTTACTGTGTGCGGTCATTGTGTAATATTAGTATATAGTATTGGGGGGGGGGGGGGGGATACCTGTGCTAATGACGCTGATCTCCCCCTCGCTGTCACTGTATGGTATCAGTATATAATATTGGGGTGGTGGGTACATGTGCTAGATGCTGGCCTGCCTCTTACTGTGTACGGTCATTGTGTAATATTAGTATATAGTATTGGGGGGGGGGGGATACCTGTGCTAATGACGCTGATCTCCCCCTCGCTGTCACTGTATGGTATCAGTATATAATATTGGGGTGGTGGGTACATGTGCTAGAGACCCTCTGTGCCCGTCACTGTGTAGTATTAGTACGTGGTGGTGTGTGGGTGTGTGTCTGCGTGTGTGTGGTATATAAGAATGTGGGTGGGGTGCACCTGTGTCAGTGATTCTGTCCTGCCCTCCATGTGTCTGTCACTGCGTAGTATTAGTATATATTATTGAAGGGGGGTATACATGTGCCTGTCCGGCCCTCCCTGTGTCTGTCACTGTGCAGTATTAGTAATATCACCGGGGTGTGGGGGGGGCTTACTTGTGCTAGTGACACAGTCCTGCCCTCCCTGTATTTGTCACAGTGTAATATTAGTATATATTAGTATATATTATTGTGGGGGGGGTGTACCTGTGCTAGAGACGCTGTCCGGCCCCTCCCGCTGTCGGTCACTGCGTAGTATTAGTATATATTATTGGGGGGGGGGGGTTGTACCTGTGCTAGAGACGCTGTCCGGCCCCTCCTGCTGTCGGTCACTGCGTAGTATTAGTAATATCACCGGGGGGGGGGGGGGCTTACTTGTGCTAGTGACACAGTCCTGCCCTCCCTGTATTTGTCACAGTGTAATATTAGTATATATTATTGGGGGGGGGGGGGGGGTGTACCTGTGCTAGAGACGCTGTCCGGCCCCTCCCGCTGTCGGTCACTGCGTAGTATTAGTATATATTATTGTGGTGGGGGTGTACCTGTGCTAGAGTTGCTGTACTGCCCTCCATGTGTCTATCACTGTATAGTATTAGTATATATTATTGGGGGGGGGGGGGGGTGTACCTGTGCTAGAGACGCTGTCCGGCCCCTCCCGCTGTCCGCTCCCGGCTGTCTCACGGCTCGGCCTTTGTTGCTGGAGTTACATCGGTAGCAGATCCACTGGGCCTGTCCACTAGCCTCCACCTGGCACTCCTTCCCACGCAGGCACAGAGTGTGGTACAGGTGCCCACAGCTGCAGGGCAGAGACAAAATGACATGTGGTAATCTGTGTGATCGCCAGGTAAGTGGCATCAGACCAACACATTGTAATAATCCACATCGAACTAAAATAACAGAGCGATCTGTATCCTAGAAAATTACAATCTTCTGAAAATCTTAGGACCTTCTTCCAACAAGTGCATAAAAAGGGTGTGGCAGGTGAGTTAATTACTTATATATCTCTACAGTCAGGTCCATAAATATTGGGACATCGACATAATTCTAATCTTTTTGGCTCTATACACCACCACAATGGATTTGAAATGAAATGAACAAGATGTGCTTTAACTGCAGACTTTTAGCTTTAATTTGAGGGTATTTACATCCAAATCAGGTGAACGGTGTAGGAATTACAATAGTTTGTATATTGCTTAATTTTTTAAATAAAAAATGTTTGATTACCTTAAAAATTGTATATGACAAAATTCAATAAAAATTATGCTATAAAAAAAGTTTTTCAAAAACTGCCTTTTCTTGGTGATTAATCGTAAGTATTCGAGACTTCAGATTGCTTGTATTTCAAGCAGAAAGGAACAGTAACTATAGATTATGACATTAAAGAAACATATAAAATTATAATTAGGCAAATAAGAAAATAATGCAGAATTATATATATATATTTTTGCGACGTTCAGTTGTTTCCAACTCTCCATGACCTCATGGACCAGAACACACTAGGCACATCTTTATGTTCATGGTCATGCTGATCCACTTTGTATTCATGGCAGAGATACTGGAGTGGGTTGCCAGTTCCTTCTCCAGTTCTTGGTATTCCTAGGTGGTCTCCTATCCAAGTACTGACCAGGCCCAACTCTGCTTGGCTACAGGGTGGTGTGACCTCTTGGTGGCTGAAATCGAACCCAGGTCGCAGCTGTGAATGCACTGAATCCTAACCACTGGAGCACCAGGGAATCCATATTATATATATATATATATATATATATATATATATATATATATACACACACATATACATATATACATACATATGCTGGTGGAGATGAGCGCAACACAAAGCTCAATTATACAATTCAGAATGCAAGACCCGTAGCAGTTTCAAAAAAAAAAAATCGCAGCCACGATGTTTGGGAGTCAGGTTGCACCACAATTGAACCACAATTTGCAGAGTTTCCACAAACGAAAATCGCCTAAGCGACAAAAAAAATGTTGGACAAAAAAACGAAAACAAGGCTACACGACCAATATACACGCAAAAACACGGCAGACAAATAAGACTTCTACACGAGACCGTACGATGTATAAAATACACTATTAGGGAGGACGCAAAATGCTCCACACCCGCGTAATACATACACAATCGCCGCCATTTTACAACAGTAACTTGTAACTAATAACATTACAAAATGCAGAATTAAACACCTAAACAAACGGTTTGCGCTCTCGCACGCAGTCTATTTACACTACACATTGCACACATTGCTGACACACCTCAGCTCAGCAAGAGTGCAAATGTACATTATATGCTGCAGGAACATCAAAACAGATTGTTAGCTCTTCAGGATATTGCTTGATGCATATATTAATTACAAATAGGTAAAGTATATTCATTTATGATTGTATTAATTCATTAATTATCATAAAAAAATACATATAAAGAAAGAAAAAAAAAGGACTAGGCGACAGGATCACAATAAACGCCAAAGGCGTTCAGCACACGGCTCACAATGAGCACTGAGGGTGCTCAGAGGAGCAAAAGCACACCAGGGGAGAGGCTCGCAATGAGCGCCAAAGGCACTCAACGCCGCCCTTTCAATGAGCGCCGAAGGGGCTCAGATGACAAAAAAAAACACCAACCGAGAGGCTCGCAATGAGCGCCGAAGGTACTCAGACGACCAAAAGACTTACTTTGTGTGGCTAAAAGCATTACCTGCCTTACAATTTTATGACCATAATTTTTTGAGGGGCTATTCACTATTATATATATATATATATGTGTGTGTTTATTTTCCTAAACCTGGTCCTTTATCGAAGCCTATCTTTGTGCATTGAACCCTTACCTGAACACTATGATCTGATCGGCCCCCTCCTGCCGTCTCTTGTACTGTTGCAGACAAACTCCACAACAATCCTGTTTGGGTACCAACGCCCGAGTGACCGAGGCCTTCAGGTTACACAGTGACCAGTGGAGGTCTTGATTCAGAAGGTTGGTTGTGGTCTCCAGTAATGTCTAGATGGGGGAGACATAAGAGCTTTACACTGTGTGTAGTCAATGTGCTGAATGGCTCTCTGGTAGGTGTGGTAAGTAGGTAATAGGACAGACCCACCACTACAAATGGAGTTAATTCTGGTTTCCATTGTTTTTGCCTTTTCATAGATATTTGTTTCTTAAAATTGCCAGTTTTGCCCACAGAAGTAGTGGCAGCAGGTGGCCCTGGGGCGGCATGCGTCCTTCAAGCACATCCATGCGGCCCCCAGACTGCTCTCTTGAGTGAGTGAGCACGCACACAGGCCATTTATATCTCTCTAAAAGTAGCAAATAATACCCAATTACACTTCTCCTCATTATATATATATATATATATATCCATCCAAGTAATTCCTTTCCAACAGCGATTGTACCTTTTTATTTGGGTAAAAGAAAGTGGTTGAAAGTGCCAAGGGTCCCTTTTAAGGACTCAGAGCCACATACATGGTCTACAGATTGATACCGCACCTGCTCATAGCTGAACGTGTCCAACATCCCCAATATCAGAGCCTTGATCTCGCCCAGTTTGCCTCTGCCATACACGGGATCCTGAAACGGACATCAACATAAAAGAACCATTTTAGTTAATAATTCATAAGAAAAACAACTTTTGGAGATCTGGTCTCAGAACTGGACACAGCATCTGGGGGGGGGGGGGGGGGGGGGGAGTTGACTGGGGGTCTATAGAGTGACATTTATTAATTAATGACCTCTGCATTAGAGTGGGGTGCCAGTCAGTAATGGGTTAACCAGTCTGTACACACAGTCCCCGCACTCTGCAGAGCCGCCATGAAATATGCATGAAACAGTGGCCCAGATTTCAGAGCGGATCCTGCGGGAGAGACTGGGCGGGAAAGACGGGCAGCAGATGGGTCTCAGTCTGATCCTTTACCAAACTCGCTGTGTGTAACGTGCAGGGAAGGTAGCGGATAGCGGGAAACACTTCCCAGCAGAGGTGGCAATGGATAATACAGCAATATAAATCGGAAATGGAGGTCGCAAGGTATTTTGCTATTCAATTGGCAAATAGTTGCGGGCTACGATCGAGTTACGGGCTACGAGCTGCGAAAACAGCAATTTTAAAAATCGCAAGTTAATGCCCTCCAAGTCGCAAGGCTAACATTGCAAATCACTATTCAATTCCTCCGATTCTCCCTTCCTAACCACCCCGTCAAGCCCGCAAATGGCAAAAATCCAACCACAGGTTACTGGTACCAAGGAGGTCTCGCAAAGGGTTTAGTGACATGCCCAGAGCAAATATAAACTCTCTACTGTACTTTTATTAAAAGGGAAAGTGATGTTAGGTCTTAGAATTAATAGCACAACATTCTCAAGCTCGCAAATCGTACCCAAAAAATACTTTTTTTCATGTTAAATTTCCGTTCGAAGTCCTTCAGGCTTCTTTACCTCCAAGCCTGTAACTCGTAATTGAAGGCCGTAGGACTTTGACAAATGATGGTTGGATTTCAAAGTCCTACGACCTTAAATTACAAGTTACGGGCTTGGATGCTGGATTACATTGGTCATGATGATGATCTCTGTTTTCATTGGCTGTTTCTGCATTGGAAGTTACGGGCTTGCTCTCCTAACATGTTCAAGCCCGGAAATGCTACGTCAGCATGGTGTTCAGATTTTTGCGAAAGGCCCCTAATTTGTGGTCCCGGGCAATGGAATAGCATCGCAAAAGTAGAGCAACGGGAGCCCGTAACTCAAATCGCATGTATGCGATGGGGTTGCGAGCCCCGAATTGATTGGGGCTTATTGTCTCCAGTGTAAGCTAGGTCTAAACAAAATAACGGGGAAGTTCAGGGAATAAGTATATTCAGATAAATTACTCCCTGGGGTCTGAGCATGCCCAGTCTTTTGTTTTGCATATGACTTTCAGTAAAGACAAGAATACATTATAGGGTTATTTAGCAATTATTGGCAATGAGCTTCCATTTGCAAGAAACACCACAATTCCGTTATTAGGTGTATCACAAAGACTTCTTGTAATGATAATGAAGTTTTGTTAATAGTTAAGGACAGCGGCGGAACGCGCGTATTATCACTGCTGTCAATAAATTTTAATAAAACTATTATTTGTTACTATTATTACAAGATAATTGATTGGTGTAAAGTACTTTCAGGAAACCAACTACTTCCTATTAATTATTAGTATCATGAAGTCAGTCTAAAAAGTAAAACTTCAAAGTAAAATAATTGTAAAAATAATTTAAGTGAAAGTATTATTACCTAGAATAATAAATTATTCTATATTTGGAACTGCTGTTTCACTCAGTTAGAGGACCACTGTATTCTAAAAATATAAATGCTGTTAAAAGGAAATCATATACATAAGTATAACTGATTTATAATGTTAATACTTTGTAATGTTAGCAGTTATAATTTAAAGCTCTTGCCTTTATATGTTTCTGGTGGCTGCTCTGTGCTGCTTAGTTCTGCCCTTTTGGCATAATTAGGGGTGTGGCAGCTGTATGAGACCTCCTCTTGTGTGCTCTGGTGTCTGAGGCTTGGTCTATACAAGAAAGTCTACTACAACTGCCCCGCCCCTATTCAAAAGAGATGGAGCTAATCAGCACAGAGAAATGGGAAAAAACTATAAAGGTAATAGCTTTAAAGTAAAACTACTGGCATTAGAAAATGTAAACATTATAAATCAAGTATACTTATGCATGTCCTTTCATTTTAACAGAGTTTATTTTTCGAGTACAGTGGCCCTTAAATACTCTTACCTTTATAGGTTTCTGCCAGTTGTGCTATGCTGCCTAGCTCCGCTCCTTTTGCATAATTTAGAAGGCGGGCAGTTGTAACAGACTTCCTGTTTTGTGCTCTGGTGTCTGATGGGAGTAAATCTGAGGATCTATACCACACAAGAGGAAGTCTCCTACAGCTTCTACCCCTAATTATGTAAAACGGGTGGAGGCACGCAGACCAGAGTGACGGGCAGAAACCTATAAACGTGTAAAGTTGTCCTTTAAAATCGTATGTGTTTTCTGTTAAACAAAGACTTCTCTATGAACTGTTTTATAGGGGAGACTACCCAGCTGCCCTCATTCATTTTGAAGCTGACCTGTCAATGCATCTCCCTAGTTTTGGTGTGACATGAGGGTGGTCTACAGACCCTGCTAGGAAGCTGCAGTTTGGAGGAATGTTTGTTCCATTTGAGTGGGTGGTCTCCAAGTCCCAGATCACTTTTCCTTTAAAATGAGATATTTTTGAAGTAAGTTTCCTTCTACCTCAGTAATCATGTCGCTACTCAGGAGATCACACAACCTTCTTAAAATCTCTCCAAAAATCCGGTTACCATAGAAACGGGAAATTCTTTGTTTAGCTTGAACATGTTCCTGAATTTTTTTTTTATTACACCAAGATGTTGTCAGTCCCCTGCACTTAATATATTAACACTTTATCACCTGCGTTCATCAAGAGCCAACATGAGTATAAAATCTAACTGGATTTAGAAGGCGTTTGGCTCACCCAGACACGTGGGACATATCTACTATATGTTATGTTATCTATTTTTTGTGTGAATTAGTCCCCATAATTTTTTATTTATATGCAAATGAGCAGCTTGTGCATAGTAATTATGCAGGAAAAAGCTGATGCGAAATGTGCGCGTCGTATGATCCTGTCGCCTTCCTATAACGTCACATGCAGAGTATTGAGCGACCAGGGGGGATCTGGTTATTGGCAGTGGGGTTATTGAGATACCTTATATGTTAACGTGTACTATGATAAATTGATGTGGGTTTACCCCTTGCCCAGTATTTAGAGAATAGAAGGGTAGAGTAGCAGCTTTTATTGGTAGACAAGGGGACAAGTAGCAGCGGGCCAGTCCATAGTATCAATGCCTTTGTCTTGCAGGAACTGCTGATACACTCCAGCCACATGAGGTCTAGCATTGTCTTGCATTAGGAGGAACCCAGGGCCAACCACACTAGCATATAGTCTCACAAGGGGTCTCAGGATCTCATCTCGGTACCTATTGGCAGTCAGGTTACCTCTGGCGAGCACATGGAGGGCTGTGTGGCCCCCCAAAGAAATGCCACTTCACACCATTACTGATCCACTGCCAAACCGGTCATGCTGGATGATGTTGCAGGCAGCAGAACGTTCTCCACAGCGTCTCCAGACCCTGTCACGTCTGTCACATGTGCTCAGTGTGAACCTGCTTTCATCTGTGAAGAGCACAGGGCGCCAGTGGCAAATTTGCCAATCTTGGTGTTCTCTGGCAAATGCCAAACATACTGCACGGTGTTCGGCTGTAAGCACAACCCCCACCGTTGGATGTCGGGCCCTCATACCACCCTCATGGAGTCTGTTTCTTGCCGTTTGAGACATGCACATTTGTGACCTGCTGGAGGTCATTTTGCAGGGCTCTGGCAGTGCTCTTCCTGTTCCTCCTTGCACAAAGGCGGAGGTAGCGGTCCTGATGCTGGGTTGTTGCCCTCATACGGCCTCCTCCACATCTCCTGATATACTGGCCTGTCTCCTGGTAGCGCCTCCATGCTCTGGACACTACGCTGACAGACACAGCAAACCTTCTTGCCACAGCTCGTATTGATGTGCTATCCTGGATGAGCTGCACTACCTGAGCCACTTGTGTGGGTTGTAGACTCTGTCTCGTGCTACCACTAGAGTGAAAGCACCACCACCATTAAAAAGTGACCAAAACATCAGCCAGAAAGCATAGGAACTGAGAAGTGGTCTGTGGTCACCACCTGCAGAATCACTCATTTATTGGGGTGTCTTGCTAATTGCCCATAATTTCCACCTGTTGTCTATCCCATTTGCACAACAGCATGTGAAATTGATTGTCACTCAGTGTTGCTTCCTAAGTGGACAGTTTGATTTTACAGAAGTGTGATTGACTTGGAGTAACATTGTGTTGTTTAAGTGTTCCCTTTATTTTTTTGAGCAGTGTGTAAATATATATATATATATATATATATATATATATAATCACATATAATAGTTGTCAAACTGTGATTCGTCGTCACATTTGTGACAAATCGCAGTTTGACAACTGCGCATCACGCAATAGCACGCGAGTGAGAGGAGGGGGGGAGAGACACAGGAGAGTGAGAGGGGGGGGGAGACACACAGGGAAGGGAGAAGAGGGGGGAGAGAGACACAGAGGAGAGGAAGAGAGAGAGACACACAGAGGAGGGGAAGAGAGAGAGACACAGGGATGTGAGAGGACGGGGGAAGAGACACAGGGGAGTGAGAGGGGGGAGAGACACACAGAGGAGGGGGAGACACAGGGGAGTGGGAGGAGGGGGAAGAGACACAGGGGAGTGAGAGGAGGGGAGGAAGAGACACAGGGGAGTGAGAGGGGGGAGAATAGACACAGGGGAGTGAGAGGAGGGGGGAGTGAGAGGAGGGGGAAGAGACACAGGGGAGTGAGAGGAGTGGGGGAAGAGACACAGGGGAGTGAGAGGAGTGGGGGAGAGACACAGGGGAGTGAGAAGATTGGGGGAGAGAAACAAAAGAAGAGAGAAGAGGGGGAGAGGAGGGGGGTAGACACATAGGGGAGTGAATGGAGGGGGAGGAACACAGGGGAGTGATAGAAGGGGGGAGAGACACAGGGCAGTGAGAGGAGGGGGGAAGAGACAAAGAGGAGGGGGGAGACACATAGGGGTGGGAGAGGAGGGGGGTAGAGACACAGGGGAGGGAAATGGGGGCGGGGGAACAGACATGAGGGAGGGGGAAGAGACATGGGGGCAAGAGACACAGGGGAGGGAGAGGCGGGGAAAGAGACACAAGGGAGGAAGTAGACAGAGGGAGAGACTCGCAATGAGCCCCGAAGGCGCTCATTGCGAGGCCCGTGATGAGTGCCAAAGGCGCTCATTGCGAGGCCAGTAAAGTAGAGGGGGAGAGGCTCCCATTGTGGGGCAAACAGCATTGCCAGGATTCACATTTTATTGCCGTCATTTTTGACGGGGCAAGTTGCTAGTCACATATTATAATTGTCAAACTGTGATTTGTCGTCACGCTTGCAAGCTTCGCAAACCGAGGCGAGCCATTTGCAGCCATTGGCATTGAAGCCTTCCGAGCTCGCAATCCTTGGGGGCTCGCAGTTGAGGCATTGAAGAACGCAGGAGCACCAAATGCGCTTCTGTGGGCCTCGCAGTGGCGAGGCACGTAAAAGTAGGCGATGAGCATCGAAGGTGCTCAGAGGGGGCAGAGCCTCTCATTCTGTGGCAAACAGCATTGCCAGCCTTAAAATTTTCTTGCCGTCATTTTTGAGGGGAAAGTCGCTATATGAAATATAATTGCCCTTCCTAGGAGGGCAATATCTTTACCTTGTGTATTTGAATATAATTAGAAACACACACACTCAGTCTCCAAGCCAGTGGGTGGAAAACTGTTGTCCTTCAGGCACAATCAGTGTCTAACTCAAAATGTTTACACAGTTGCTAATGTCAATTTGTTGCAGACTTCACAAACATGTGATGTTTTTCCCAATCTACCATAGTCCAAGGTTTTCTTGACTCATACAGCCAGTGTTTCTGATCAGGGCTATATATACAGCGCCAGGCAGGAGGTCTTCACCCCCCGTACGACTTTATGCAAGAGCTGCACAGTAGGTCATGCATAATTTAGTGGCTGCAAAAGTCATGGGGTAAATAAATTATTTTGGTGGTAATTAATACAGGGCATCGGTGGGAGGGCATCAGCTGGAGGGCATGAGCTGGAGGGCATGAGCACAGCAGGGTAAGGTCAGACCAAGCAGTGGTTTATACAGATAGTACCTCCTACAAACTAGTGCTGCAGGCACAGAGTTAAAGGGACATGGAAGGTCCCCGGGTGTTACTAGGTATAGAATATCCCTTTGTATCCATTTACTTTTATACACTTTATTTTATTAAGAAGTGCTTATAAGCTCTGTTTTACTGCATAAAAATCACACAAATAGTCCCTGTATGGGTCTGTAAGGGGGGTTGTGAAAGGTGGAAGGGGGGTGTGTGGAAGGTGGAAGGGGGGTGTGTGGAAGGTGGAAGGGGGGTTGTGGAAGGTGGAAGCGGGGTTGTGGAAGGTGGAAGGGGGGTGTGTGGAAGGGGGGTGTGTGGAAGGTGGAAGGGGGGGGGTGTGGAAGGTGGAAGGGGGGGTGGAAGGTGGAAGGGGGGTTGTGGAAGGTGGAAGGGGGGGGTTGGAAGGTGGAAGGGGGGGGCTGGAAGGTGGAAGGGGGGGGCTGGAAGGTGGAAGGGGGTGTGTGTGGAAGGTGGTAGGAGGTGTGTGTGGAAGTTGGAAGGTGGAAGGGGTGGTGGAAGGTGGAACGGGGCAGGGGTATGGCTGGGAGACCAATCTAAAGGGTTTTAAGAACAATCTGATTACATAAGAGGCCCAACAATAATTTACAGCAAACATATTGTCAAAGAAAACCACTTTAACACAGCATTTTCCAGCCAGTGGAGATCTTTGTCTTGATATAACTTTGTAACTGCCCCCCATAGACTGTATAGTTAGACCAGTAGCTGCTCGGTTTGATCTTTGAAAGTAAGTTTAATATTGAATGTTGCTTTTCCAAATCTTTAATTATGATGTTTCTTAATGGTCAATACAATGAGCCTTTAACCCTTTCACTCACCTGTAGGATCCTCTGCAGGATGGAGGGCAGGGAGATGAAGGTGGCCATACTGTTCAGGACTTGCATTGTCAGACTCTTCAAAGCTGCAAAAATACATAAAAGGAAATGACATGTCTGGTTTGTAATGTATTGTGTGTCTCTGTGTTCAATTAGTAATTGTACGGATCTGCATGAAGCTTAATTAACTGGCTGTATTTCAAGGGATAGAGATGATATCAGCACATGTATGAGAGAGGGAAAGAAAAAGCAAGGGAGAGAAAGGAAGGCAGATAAAGCAAGAGGGAAATAGGAAGAGAGTGAAAGAGAGAGTGAGGGAAAAGGAGAGACAGCAAGGAGGAGAGAAGAAGCACGCAAGAGAGGGATTGTGTGTGTGAGAGAGACAGAGGGTGGAAGAAAAGGCAAGAGCGAGAAAATAAGGCAGAAAAAGCAAGAGGAAAGGGGGAGAGGGAAAGAGAGAGAGAGAGGAAGAGAGTGAAAGAGAGAGTGCGGGAAAAGGAGAGACAGCAAGGAGGAGAGAAGAAGCACGCAAGAGAGGGATTGTGTGTGTGTGAGAGACACAGAGGGTGGAAGAAAAGGCAAGAATGAGAAAATAAGGCAGAAAAAGCAAGAGGAAAGGGGGAAAGGGAAAGAAAGAGAGAGAGAGGAAGAGAGTGCAACAGGGAGTGCGGGAAAAGGAGAGACAGCAAGGAGGAGAGAAGAAGCACGCAAGAGAGGGATTGTGTGTGTAAGAGAGACAGAGGGTGGAAGAAAAGGCAAGAGCGAGAAAATAAGGCAGAAAAAGCAAGAGGAAAGGGGAGAGGGAAAGAGAGAGAGAGAGAGGAAGAGAGTGCAACAGGGAGTGCGGGAAAAGGAGAGACAGCAAGGAGGAGAGAAGAAGCACGCAAGAGAGGGATTGTGTGTGTGAGAGAGACAGAGGGTGGAAGAAAAGGCAAGAGCGAGAAAATAAGGCAGAAAAAGCAAGAGGAAAGGGGGAGAGGGAAAGAGAGAGAGAGAGAGGAAGAGAGTGCAACAGGGAGTGCGGGAAAAGGAGAGACAGCAAGGAGGAGAGAAGAAGCACGCAAGAGAGGGATTGTGTGTGTGAGAGAGACAGAGGGTGGAAGAAAAGGCAAGAGTGAGAAAATAAGGCAGAAAAAGCAAGAGGAAAGGGGAGAGGGAAAGAGAGAGAGAGAGAGGAAGAGAGTGCAACAGGGAGTGCGGGAAAAGGAGAGACAGCAAGGAGGAGAGAAGAAGCACGCAAGAGAGGGATTGTGTGTGTGAGAGAGACAGAGGGTGGAAGAAAAGGCAAGAGCGAGAAAATAAGGCAGAAAAAGCAAGAGGAAAGGGGGAGAGGGAAAGAGAGAGAGAGAGGAAGAGAGTGCAACAGGGAGTGCGGAAAAAGGAGAGACAGCAAGGAGGAGAGAAGAAGCACGCAAGAGAGGGATTGTGTGTGTGAGAGAGACAGAGGGTGGAAGAAAAGGCAAGAATGAGAAAATAAGGCAGAAAAAGCAAGAGGAAAGGGGGAAAGGGAAAGAGAGAGAGGAAGAGAGTGCAGCAGGGAGTGCAGAAAAAGGAGAGACAGCAAGGAGGAGAGAAGAAGCACGCAAGAGAGGGATTGTGTGTGTGAGAGAGACAGAGGGTGGAAGAAAAGGCAAGAGCGAGAAAATAAGGCAGAAAAAGCAAGAGGAAAGGGGGAGAGGGAAAGAGAGAGAGGAAGAGAGTGAAAGAGAGAGTGAGGGAAAAGGAGAGACAGCAAGGAGGAGAGAAGAAGCACGCAAGAGAAGGATTGTGTGTGTGAGAGAGACAGAGGGTGGAAGAAAAGGCAAGAGCGAGAAAATAAGGCAGAAAAAGCAAGAGGAAAGGGGAGAGGGAAAGAAAGAGAGAGAGAGGAAGAGAGTGCAACAGGGAGTGCGGGAAAAGGAGAGACAGCAAGGAGGAGAGAAGAAGCACGCAAGAGAGGGATTGTGTGTGTGAGAAAGACAGAGGGTGGAAGAAAAGGCAAGAGCGAGAAAATAAGGCAGAAAAAGCAAGAGGAAAGGGGGAAAGGGAAAGAGAGAGAGAGAGAGGAAGAGAGTGCAACAGGGAGTGCGGGAAAGGGAGAGACAGCAAGGAGGAGAGAAGAAGCACGCAAGAGAGGGATTGTGTGTGTGAGAGAGACAGAGGGTGGAAGAAAAGGCAAGAGCGAGAAAATAAGGCAGAAAAAGCAAGAGGAAAGGGGGAAAGGGAAAGAGAGAGCGAAAGAGAGTGCAGCAGGGAGTGCGGGAAAAGGAGAGACAGCAAGGAGGAGAGAAGAAGCATGCAAGAGAAGGATTGTGTGTGTAAGAGAGACAGAGGGTGGAAGAAAAGGCAAGAGCGAGAAAATAAGGCAGAAAAAGCAAGAGGAAAGGGGGAGAGGGAAAGAGAGAGAGGAAGAGAGTGAAAGAGAGAGTGAGGGAAAAGGAGAGACAGCAAGGAGGAGAGAAGAAGCACGCAAGAGAGGGATTGTGTGTGTGAGAGAGACAGAGGGTGGAAGAAAAGGCAAGAGCGAGAAAATAAGGCAGAAAAATCAAGAGGAAAGGGGAGAGGGAAAGAGAGAGAGAGAGAGAGGAAGAGAGTGCAACAGGGAGTGCGGGAAAAGGAGAGACAGCAAGGAGGAGAGAAGAAGCACGCAAGAGAGGGATTGTGTGTGTGAGAGAGACAGAGGGTGGAAGAAAAGGCAAGAGCGAGAAAATAAGGCAGAAAAAGCAAGAGGAAAGGGGGAGAGGGAAAGAGAGAGAGAGGAAGAGAGTGCAGCAGGGAGTGCGGGAAAAGGAGAGGCAGCAAGGAGGAGAGAAGAAGCACGCAAGAGAGGGATTGTGTGTGTAAGAGAGACAGAGGGTGGAAGAAAAGGCAAGAGCGAGAAAATAAGGCAGAAAAAGCAAGAGGAAAGGGGGAGAGGGAAAGAGAGAGAGGAAGAGAGTGCAGCAGGGAGTGCGGGAAAGGGAGAGACAGCAAGGAGGAGAGAAGAAGCACGCAAGAGAGGGATTGTGTGTGTGAGAGAGACAGAGGGTGGAAGAAAAGGCAAGAGCGAGAAAATAAGGCA
Organism: Discoglossus pictus; assembly: GCA_027410445.1. Classification (NCBI taxonomy): domain Eukaryota; kingdom Metazoa; phylum Chordata; class Amphibia; order Anura; family Alytidae; genus Discoglossus; species Discoglossus pictus. The sequence continues at coordinate 110,522,566 of CM050173.1, forward strand.
GAAAAGGCAAGAGGAAAGGGGAGAGGGAAAGAGAGAGAGGAAGAGAGTGCAGCAGGGAGTGCGGGAAAAGGAGAGACAGCAAGGAGGAGAGAAGAAGCACGCAAGAGAGGGATTGTGTGTGTAAAAGAGACAGAGGGTGGAAGAAAAGGCAAGAGCGAGAAAATAAGGCAGAAAAAGCAAGAGGAAAGGGGGAAAGGGAAAGAGAGAGAGAGAGAGGAAGAGAGAGTGAGGGAAAAAGAGAGACAGCAAGGAGGAGAGAAGAAGCACGCAAGAGAGGGATTGTGTGTGTAAAAGAGACAGAGGGTGGAAGAAAAGGCAAGAGCGAGAAAAAAAGGCAGAAAAAGCAAGAGGAAAGGGGGAAAGGGAAAGAGAGAGAGAGAGAGGAAGAGAGTGCAACAGGGAGTGCGGGAAAGGGAGAGACAGCAAGGAGGAGAGAAGAAGCACGCAAGAGAGGGATTGTGTGTGTGAGAGAGACAGAGGGTGGAAGAAAAGGCAAGAGCGAGAAAATAAGGCAGAAAAAGCAAGAGGAAAGGGGAGAGGGAAAGAGAGAGAGAGAGAGGAAGAGAGTGCAGCAGGGAGTGCGGGAAAAGGAGAGACAGCAAGGAGGAGAGAAGAAGCACGCAAGAGAGGGATTGTGTGTGTGAGAAAGACAGAGGGTGGAAGAAAAGGCAAGAGCGAGAAAATAAGGCAGAAAAAGCAAGAGGAAAGGGGGAGAGGGAAAGAGAGAGAGAGAGAGGAAGAGAGTGCAACAGGGAGTGCGGGAAAAGGAGAGACAGCAAGGAGGAGAGAAGAAGCATGCAAGAGAGGGATTGTGTGTGTGAGAGAGACAGAGGGTGGAAGAAAAGGCAAGAGCGAGAAAATAAGGCAGAAAAAGCAAGAGGAAAGGGGGAGAGGGAAAGAGAGAGAGAGAGGAAGAGAGTGCAACAGGGAGTGCGGGAAAAGGAGAGACAGCAAGGAGGAGAGAAGAAGCACGCAAGAGAGGGATTGTGTGTGTAAGAGAGACAGAGGGTGGAAGAAAAGGCAAGAGCGAGAAAATAAGGCAGAAAAAGCAAGAGGAAAGGGGGAGAGGGAAAGAGAGAGAGGAAGAGAGTGCAGCAGGGAGTGCGGGAAAGGGAGAGACAGCAAGGAGGAGAGAAGAAGCACGCAAGAGAGGGATTGTGTGTGTGTGAGAGACACAGAGGGTGGAAGAAAAGGCAAGAGCGAGAAAATAAGGCAGAAAAAGCAAGAGGAAAGGGGAGAGGGAAAGAGAGAGAGAGAGAGGAAGAGAGTGCAGCAGGGAGTGCGGGAAAAGGAGAGACAGCAAGGAGGAGAGAAGAAGCACGCAAGAGAGGGATTGTGTGTGTAAGAGAGACAGAGGGTGGAAGAAAAGGCAAGAGCGAGAAAATAAGGCAGAAAAAGCAAGAGGAAAGGGGGAGAGGGAAAGAGAGAGAGAGAGAGGAAGAGAGTGCAACAGGGAGTGCGGGAAAAGGAGAGACAGCAAGGAGGAGAGAAGAAGCATGCAAGAGAGGGATTGTGTGTGTGAGAGAGACAGAGGGTGGAAGAAAAGGCAAGAGCGAGAAAATAAGGCAGAAAAAGCAAGAGGAAAGGGGGAGAGGGAAAGAGAGAGAGAGAGGAAGAGAGTGCAACAGGGAGTGCGGGAAAAGGAGAGACAGCAAGGAGGAGAGAAGAAGCACGCAAGAGAGGGATTGTGTGTGTAAGAGAGACAGAGGGTGGAAGAAAAGGCAAGAGCGAGAAAATAAGGCAGAAAAAGCAAGAGGAAAGGGGGAGAGGGAAAGAGAGAGAGAGAGGAAGAGAGTGCAACAGGGAGTGCGGGAAAAGGAGAGACAGCAAGGAGGAGAGAAGAAGCACGCAAGAGAGGGATTGTGTGTGTAAGAGAGACAGAGGGTGGAAGAAAAGGCAAGAGCGAGAAAATAAGGCAGAAAAAGCAAGAGGAAAGGGGGAGAGGGAAAGAGAGAGAGAGAGGAAGAGAGTGCAACAGGGAGTGCGGGAAAAGGAGAGACAGCAAGGAGGAGAGAAGAAGCACGCAAGAGAGGGATTGTGTGTGTAAGAGAGACAGAGGGTGGAAGAAAAGGCAAGAGCGAGAAAATAAGGCAGAAAAAGCAAGAGGAAAGGGGGAGAGGGAAAGAGAGAGAGAGAGGAAGAGAGTGCAACAGGGAGTGCGGGAAAAGGAGAGACAGCAAGGAGGAGAGAAGAAGCACGCAAGAGAGGGATTGTGTGTGTAAGAGAGACAGAGGGTGGAAGAAAAGGCAAGAGCGAGAAAATAAGGCAGAAAAAGCAAGAGGAAAGGGGGAAAGGGAAAGAAAGAGAGAGAGAGGAAGAGAGTGCAACAGGGAGTGCGGGAAAAGGAGAGACAGCAAGGAGGAGAGAAGAAGCACGCAAGAGAAGGATTGTGTGTGTGAGAGAGACAGAGGGTGGAAGAAAAGGCAAGAGCGAGAAAATAAGGCAGAAAAAGCAAGAGGAAAGGGGAGAGGGAAAGAAAGAGAGAGAGAGGAAGAGAGTGCAACAGGGAGTGCGGGAAAAGGAGAGACAGCAAGGAGGAGAGAAGAAGCACGCAAGAGAGGGATTGTGTGTGTGAGAAAGACAGAGGGTGGAAGAAAAGGCAAGAGCGAGAAAATAAGGCAGAAAAAGCAAGAGGAAAGGGGGAAAGGGAAAGAGAGAGAGAGAGAGGAAGAGAGTGCAACAGGGAGTGCGGGAAAGGGAGAGACAGCAAGGAGGAGAGAAGAAGCACGCAAGAGAGGGATTGTGTGTGTGAGAGAGACAGAGGGTGGAAGAAAAGGCAAGAGCGAGAAAATAAGGCAGAAAAAGCAAGAGGAAAGGGGGAAAGGGAAAGAGAGAGCGAAAGAGAGTGCAGCAGGGAGTGCGGGAAAAGGAGAGACAGCAAGGAGGAGAGAAGAAGCATGCAAGAGAAGGATTGTGTGTGTAAGAGAGACAGAGGGTGGAAGAAAAGGCAAGAGCGAGAAAATAAGGCAGAAAAAGCAAGAGGAAAGGGGGAGAGGGAAAGAGAGAGAGGAAGAGAGTGAAAGAGAGAGTGAGGGAAAAGGAGAGACAGCAAGGAGGAGAGAAGAAGCACGCAAGAGAGGGATTGTGTGTGTGAGAGAGACAGAGGGTGGAAGAAAAGGCAAGAGCGAGAAAATAAGGCAGAAAAATCAAGAGGAAAGGGGAGAGGGAAAGAGAGAGAGAGAGAGAGGAAGAGAGTGCAACAGGGAGTGCGGGAAAAGGAGAGACAGCAAGGAGGAGAGAAGAAGCACGCAAGAGAGGGATTGTGTGTGTGAGAGAGACAGAGGGTGGAAGAAAAGGCAAGAGCGAGAAAATAAGGCAGAAAAAGCAAGAGGAAAGGGGGAGAGGGAAAGAGAGAGAGAGGAAGAGAGTGCAGCAGGGAGTGCGGGAAAAGGAGAGGCAGCAAGGAGGAGAGAAGAAGCACGCAAGAGAGGGATTGTGTGTGTAAGAGAGACAGAGGGTGGAAGAAAAGGCAAGAGCGAGAAAATAAGGCAGAAAAAGCAAGAGGAAAGGGGGAGAGGGAAAGAGAGAGAGGAAGAGAGTGCAGCAGGGAGTGCGGGAAAGGGAGAGACAGCAAGGAGGAGAGAAGAAGCACGCAAGAGAGGGATTGTGTGTGTGAGAGAGACAGAGGGTGGAAGAAAAGGCAAGAGCGAGAAAATAAGGCAGAAAAGGCAAGAGGAAAGGGGAGAGGGAAAGAGAGAGAGGAAGAGAGTGCAGCAGGGAGTGCGGGAAAAGGAGAGACAGCAAGGAGGAGAGAAGAAGCACGCAAGAGAGGGATTGTGTGTGTAAAAGAGACAGAGGGTGGAAGAAAAGGCAAGAGCGAGAAAATAAGGCAGAAAAAGCAAGAGGAAAGGGGGAAAGGGAAAGAGAGAGAGAGAGAGGAAGAGAGAGTGAGGGAAAAAGAGAGACAGCAAGGAGGAGAGAAGAAGCACGCAAGAGAGGGATTGTGTGTGTAAAAGAGACAGAGGGTGGAAGAAAAGGCAAGAGCGAGAAAAAAAGGCAGAAAAAGCAAGAGGAAAGGGGGAAAGGGAAAGAGAGAGAGAGAGAGGAAGAGAGTGCAACAGGGAGTGCGGGAAAGGGAGAGACAGCAAGGAGGAGAGAAGAAGCACGCAAGAGAGGGATTGTGTGTGTGAGAGAGACAGAGGGTGGAAGAAAAGGCAAGAGCGAGAAAATAAGGCAGAAAAAGCAAGAGGAAAGGGGAGAGGGAAAGAGAGAGAGAGAGAGGAAGAGAGTGCAACAGGGAGTGCGGGAAAAGGAGAGACAGCAAGGAGGAGAGAAGAAGCACGCAAGAGAGGGATTGTGTGTGTGAGAGAGACAGAGGGTGGAAGAAAAGGCAAGAGCGAGAAAATAAGGCAGAAAAAGCAAGAGGAAAGGGGAGAGGGAAAGAGAGAGAGAGAGAGGAAGAGAGTGCAGCAGGGAGTGCGGGAAAAGGAGAGACAGCAAGGAGGAGAGAAGAAGCACGCAAGAGAGGGATTGTGTGTGTGAGAAAGACAGAGGGTGGAAGAAAAGGCAAGAGCGAGAAAATAAGGCAGAAAAAGCAAGAGGAAAGGGGGAGAGGGAAAGAGAGAGAGAGAGAGGAAGAGAGTGCAACAGGGAGTGCGGGAAAAGGAGAGACAGCAAGGAGGAGAGAAGAAGCACGCAAGAGAGGGATTGTGTGTGTAAGAGAGACAGAGGGTGGAAGAAAAGGCAAGAGCGAGAAAATAAGGCAGAAAAAGCAAGAGGAAAGGGGGAGAGGGAAAGAGAGAGAGAGAGGAAGAGAGTGCAACAGGGAGTGCGGGAAAAGGAGAGACAGCAAGGAGGAGAGAAGAAGCACGCAAGAGAGGGATTGTGTGTGTAAGAGAGACAGAGGGTGGAAGAAAAGGCAAGAGCGAGAAAATAAGGCAGAAAAAGCAAGAGGAAAGGGGGAAAGGGAAAGAAAGAGAGAGAGAGGAAGAGAGTGCAACAGGGAGTGCGGGAAAAGGAGAGACAGCAAGGAGGAGAGAAGAAGCACGCAAGAGAGGGATTGTGTGTGTGAGAGAGACAGAGGGTGGAAGAAAAGGCAAGAGCGAGAAAATAAGGCAGAAAAAGCAAGAGGAAAGGGGAGAGGGAAAGAAAGAGAGAGAGAGGAAGAGAGTGCAACAGGGAGTGCGGGAAAAGGAGAGACAGCAAGGAGGAGAGAAGAAGCACGCAAGAGAGGGATTGTGTGTGTGAGAGAGACAGAGGGTGGAAGAAAAGGCAAGAGCGAGAAAATAAGGCAGAAAAAGCAAGAGGAAAGGGGGAGAGGGAAAGAGAGAGAGGAAGAGAGTGAAAGAGAGAGTGAGGGAAAAAGAGAGACAGCAAACAAAAGGACTGTGTGAGAGTAACAGCAAGATAGAGGAGTACAGGGAGCAACTGGGATAGAGACAGCAAGAGGGAGGAAATGAGAGAGAGAAAGAAAAAGCAAGGTTAAGAAAGGAAGGTAGAGGCCAAGAGAGGGAGTGTGTGTGAGAGAGAGGGAGGAGAGACAGCAAGGGAGAGATAAAGGAGAGAAGAAGTACGCAAGAGAGGGAGTGTGTGTGAGAGAGGGAGGAGAGACAGCAAGGGAGAGATAAAGGAGAGAAGAAGTACGCAAGAGAGGGAGTGTGTGTGAGAGAGAGGGAGGAGAGACAGCAAGGGAGAGATAAAGGAGAGAAGAAGTACGCAAGAGAGGGAGTGTGTGTGAGAGAGAGGGAGGAGAGACAGCAAGGGAGAGATAAAGGAGAGAAGAAGTACGCAAGAGAAGGATTGTATTATAGTAAGAGCAAGATGGAGAGATACAGGGAGCAACTTGGCTGGAAAGCAAAAAGAAAGAAATCAGAGAGGGGGAGCAAGAGGGAGAAGAGAGTTCAAAAGATGGAGTGCATGAGAGACAGATAGTAAGATGGAGATGAAGAGAGACAGCTAAAGGTAGAGAGATAAGGCAAGAGGATAGGAAGAGAGCAAGGAGAGAGCGAGCAATAGACGGAGAAAGAGCACACGCAATACAGTGCGTGCTGCATATTAGAAAAGAAAAAGAGCAGAAGGAGAAAAAAGTACACAAGGAGTGAGACAGGAATATGAAGACAGGAGGGTCCCGCTGGAATTATTCTCCTGTACAGTTTGGAAGAGGAAATTGAGAAATGACTCATTACATTACAGGAATAAACAAAGTGCAGCAGGGACAAATATGAGAAACAGAAATACTAGAACAAGAGGGCATGCTCTATGGGTGAAGCGCCTGGATATAAGGTGAGACTGGACTACTTTTTCGAAAGTGCGGTAGATACATGTAGTAACATCCCAGGAGAGCAAATTGCGACTATTACAGTGAGAAAACTCAGTTACTTGGGGTAGTCATTGGGGTAGTCATTGGGGTAGTCATTGGGGCCCTGACTATAGCACAACGAGGCTCCGGTTAACAGACACATTACCGAGTGGCAACTAAACTTACACTCTGAGTAGAACTGTGAGGAGCGAGAGCTGAGGAGCTTCTGTGGAGACATCATGGCTTCCAGTAGTGGGAACCACAGCGCCTGCAGAGACAAAATGAATGATACTAAGAGATCTGGGCAGTGAAACCACACAGAAAGCACTCACCCATCATGTACAGCGCAATGGTAAGGAATATCATGACATAAGAGGACAGACGCAAAAACAAGAGGTTATGGGTGGAGGTTGGATGGGTTTGGGGGAAGTGGCAGATACCTAGAACAGCCTTCCAGTGGGTGTTGCATAGGAGAATGAGTAGACTAGATTGTAAGCATACTCATACTGCTGTGCCATGTCCTATATTATAAGCAGCCTCCCTCTGTGGCTCCTCCCACTGCGCACTCATATCTCTACCTCACGCTGCTGCTGGTTCAGTGTATGGGACGTCCTCTCACAGAGAGCAATTGTTTCTACTAAGGCTTCCTCCACATTCAACAGACCAGGCACTTCACTGGGATCTGGAGAGGAGAGAGGAGAAGACACAGAGAACAGAAGGTAAGTGGTCAGTCCAGTGACGGTCAGTGACCTGAGTGAGGGCTAGCCCCGACCAAAGTGTACTAATGGCAGAAAGACTGTCAAAGTCCCTGTAGGCAGGATGCCAAAAAATTAAAATTGAACATATTATTTAAACGAAATGTAAGTTTACATATGTTTAAACATTTTATTTTTATTTGCAGCTCTGGTCAAGCACTACAGTCCTCCTTTGCTGTGGAGTCACTCTATGAGGCCTCTATGTGGATTATGTGCTCACTCAAAGAGCCTGGAGGAACAATGTGCACGAACACCCCCACCCCATAATTTACCTAGAAGCCCCCTAGAGTGATTCAGCAGCAAAAGAGGGCATGTGGATTTTGTAAAAATATGCTGTATTCTAATTAATTGGCATACTGCCTACATGGGCAATATGCCTTTAAAAAAACCCTCTCCTTACAGTGGGCCTTTAGGGACTTGTGTCCCGCTAGAACCATAGTTTACTAATAACATGTCTAAGGGCCCAATCCCTACTAGAACCAAGGTGTACTAATGGCAGTGACATATTTATGGGCTCAGTTCCTACTAATGGCAATGACATTGCTGAGGGCTTGGTAAGACTGACCTTTAACATCTGGAGACACCTTGGTCAGTGTGGACAGCCGTTCCTGCAGTCTCTGTAAACAGGAGAGAAGCAGAGAGATTATTGAGAAACTTGTGTCAGGCCAAGGATGCAGACAGTCATTGGCAACTATTGCAACTAGGTATGACTTTCATTAATATTATGACACTAGAGACTTGCCCGTCAAAAATGACGGTATCATAGATTGTTATCTTGAATTGGCTCTGCTTGCTCTCACTGTGTGCTCTCTGTGTGTGTGTGCTCTCTCTCTGTGTGCACTCTCTCCATGTGAGTGCTCTCTCTCTCTCCCTTTCTCTCTCTCTCTGTGGGCTCTCTCTTTCTCTCTCTCTCTCTCTGTGGGCTCTCTCTTTCTCTCTCTGTGGGCTCTCTCTTTCTCTCGCTCTCTCTCTCTGGGCTCTCTCTTTCTCTCTGGGCTCTCTCTTTCTCTCTGTGGGCTCTCTCTTTCTCTCTCTCTGTGGGCTCTCTCTTTCTCTGTGGGCTCTCTCTTTCTCTCTCTGCGCTCCCCTGCGTGATCTCTCTCTCTGCCTGTGCACTTTCTCTCTGTTTACCCTCTCTCTCTGAGCGCTCTCTATCTCTCTGTGCTCTCTGTGTGTGCTCTCTCTCTCTCCCTGGGCGCTCTCTCCCTGTACACTCTGCCTGTGCACTCTCCTTGTGTGAGCTCTCTCTCTCTCTGTGTGCTCCCTGTTTCTGCCCGTGGACTCTGTCTCTGTGCTGCCTCTATCTCTCTGGGTGGTGTATAATGGCCGCTTTTATCTTGACTATCAGGCCATTCCCCATATGATGTCATGGCCTCGCCCCCTTGATGACATCAGGGTTACTAATATAGTGATGTATCATTGAGAAAGCTACTTGTAAGTGGTGTAACGCGTTTGTTTGATTCTTTTTATCTATATACTACATATTTTCCTTATAGTTTATTTCAATCATTTTATTGATCTGTACCATTTATTACACCAGGTATAGTGTGTGAATCTAAACCAGACTTTGAAAGTTGAACTAATATACTTGAATTGAACACAAAGCAAAACCAAGAAGAAATAACATGCAGGTATCAAGCACATTAAGCATCAAGCATATTATTTTGATGTATTTGGTTTTCATTTTAGCAGGCTAAGAATCTTAAGTGTGTATATTTAGAAATGATAAAGCAGTGATACTGTGCGCCTTGAGATTACCGTGAGCATAACTGTGAAAGCTGCCTGGATGTCTCCCTTCCTCTCCAAGAGATATGCCAAGGTCTCATGGTGGTTGTGTCGCTCTGCAATCTGTAAAGGAAGAAGATAGATTATAAGGATAATAATAATAATAATAATGTTAATAATGATTTGGGTTAAAAACAGTCTCATTTGAGATTGAATTAAAATACACAAAACTGTAAGGGGCCAACAAAAAATCTTAATTTTAAAAAGGGCAGATTTTAACGGTCTAAGGGCAGCAATACAACATATAGACTGTGACAAAGAACTGACAGGTAACAATACTGTTGTAATGTGAGAATAAAAGTAAAAGGAGTAAATCACATGCAATGTGGCTTAACAATGCCTAAAGATTAAGATACAGAGTAAAAAACCAACAAGTAGATTATACAAACAAGAGGGGACAGAGACTGCTTTACGTGAGTACAAGAAAATCACCAAGGTAGCAAAAGGGCTATTAGACTGGCTAACATAGAAATTGACAAGTTATATGTAAAGGAGAGTAAGACTAATCCAAAACATGTGTATAAATATATAAATGGGAAGAAGGCCAGGAAGGAAGCTATAGGAACATTACAATGTGACACAGGCCGTCTGACAATTAGTGACCAGGAAAAGGCAGATGAGCTTTATAAATAGGTTATTTTCTTCGGTATACACAAGGGAGGTACCAGTGGTTGGGACACGGCAACAAAATGGGGCTACACTACCTTCACCAAATAACTGGTTAATCCAAAAGTGGTTGGAAAAACTAAATGTTAATAAAGCCCCGGGTACTGATGGAATACATCTAAGGGTACTGAGGGAACTGGGTTCTGTAATAGCCAAACCATTATACCTAATTTATCAAGCTTTACACAACACAGGGTCGCTACCAGATGACTGGGCAGGGTGTGATACCTATATTTAAAAAGGGAGCAAGAGCAAATCCGGTGAATTATAGACCAGTGAGCCTCACTTCTGTAGTGGGAAAGCTTTTAGAATGGTTAATAAGGGATAGTATACAAGAATAGGTCTATTTGAACAGGATTTTAAGTAGGAGTCAACATGGATTTATGAGGGATAGATCATGTCAAACCAACCTAATTAGTTTCTATGAAGAGGTTAGTAGGAACCTGGATCAAGACAACTCAGTGGATGTAGTCTTTTTGGATTTTGCAAATGCTTTTGATACAGTGCCACATGGAAGACTATTGTGCAAGCTAAGGGATACAGGACTTGCAGTATATATATGCTCATGGATCTAGAGCTGGCTAAAAGACAGGAAACAAAGGGTTGTTGTAAAAGGAACATACTCAGATTGGACTAATGTGGTAAGTGGGGTTCCTCAGGGTTCAGTATTAGGTTCTCTTCTTTTTAAGATATTTATTGATAACTTAGAAGTAGGATTGGAAAGTAGTGTCTCCATTTTTGCTGATGGCACAAAGTTGTGCAAAGTAATTCAATCAGATAATGATGTACTTTCACTCCAAAGGGATTTACATAAATTAGAGGAATGGGCAACTAAATCTGCATATTGCAGATCTGAGAACATTTGAAAAGGTTGAACTTGACGGACTAAACATCTTTTTTCAAACTCAATTACTATGTAATTCGTTAACAAAACTTATATGGAAAGACTTTATGACCTTAATATGTATATCTTAGAGGTGAGAAGGGAGGATGATGAGAGAAAGACCCTCCGTAAAACCCCAACAACAATTGTTTTAATTAAGCACTGATCATAAATAAAAATTATATTCATTTATTTAAAAAAAACAATATTCAATATTAAACTTACTGTCAAAGTTCAGACTCAGCTGCTGTTAGCATCCACCCTCAAGGTCAATGGGGGGAGGTGCCTTTGACTACCAGTAAGCGGATATATTTTCAGACACAATGTTTACCACTAATACAATGTCTGGAATCTTACTGTGTTAGAGGTTTCACTTGAGCATTCTAGGAATATATGATGGTCAGATTGGATGAACAGATTGGTTGCTATTTGTTGTGGGAGTTGATGTTTGCATATGTTGTGCTGTGTCTAATCCTGAGGCGCTGCGGTCACCTGGTGCCAGGTACAAGGTGGAAGGAGCCTGTAGCCACCTGGTCAGATTCAATGTGTGCATATGTTTTGCTGTGTCTAATTCTGAGGCCCTGTGGTCACCTGGTGCCAGGTACAAGATGGAAGGAGTATGTAGTCACCTACTGAGACTTGATGTGTGCATATGTTGTGATGTGTCTAATTCTGAGAAGCTGTGGTCACCTGGTGCCAGGTACAAATGTAGAAGGAACCTGTAGTCACCTGGTGCTAGCTGCAGAGAGTTGGAGGAGCTTGCTCTCACCTTGATGGTCTCCTCCAGTCTGTAATGCTCTAAAACCTTCAGGATTGATGTCACCTGGCCTGGTTCATACTGACACATCAGGTCCACAAAGAGCTCTGTGATGTGGGGCTGAGTCTGCAGAATCTCAGGGGGGGCCTGGGCTCCATCTCTGGGGAAAGAAGAGATAATAATATTAACCCATTTTCTGCCAGTATGGTCTGTTACCTACTGCACTATAATCTGTTCCTTCAGCAATAAAAGTTTTATTTAACAAATTCTTCTCTGCATGGAAATACATCATAGTACCAGGAGCTGCCACTTTAAACAGAAGCCCCCGCTGACTTTAATGCGCTTCCAGCAGCACTGTCAGTGGCAGATATTAAGCCCGTGAGGACTCTGGGGAGCAGCCCATTGTAGCGCTGGCTCTGTCTGGCAGACAGCAGATAAAGACTTAGGACGGGAGAAGAAAGGCTCAGATCCTTGTGATGTCCCCCCTCCCGCCAGGCAAGATGTGTCCAGCGAGTGGGCTAGTGGAGATAAAGCCCCCATCCCCAAAGCTCAGAGAGGGGTGAGCGCAGAATACAGCAGATAAGAGGAGCAGGCGTCTGTGTGTACAGAGGTTTAATCATTGCAGGGATATGTGACCATTTCCATGTGTGTATGGTAATTAAATATAACATTTTATACACTGTTTTTGTGGACACAGTACGTCTCTTACTTATACTGCTGAAGTACCACTGTGGCCAGTTATTTCTATCAGGTCAAACACAAGGACTGGAGACACGTTAACGTAATATGAAGCAATTAATGAAAATGTAGTTATTTCACACGTAGAATTAAAAGAAAAAATAATTTGGGTTCCTCAGACATTCTTCACTTACAATGAAGGAAAACAACTAACAAGTCAAAAAGCAGACGGATTTCTGTTCTGGATACGTGAGATATGGACAAGTAGATTTAAACAAGTATCAAAAAAGATAAGGACACACACTACAGTGGGAATATCTACTGCATACAACACACAGACAAAACACACAGGTCCAGACACAGTCAGACACCCACAGATAGAGAGATCCAGATACAATCAGACACCCACAGATATAGACACAGTCAGAGGCCCCCAGACAAAGATGCAGACACAGTCAGACACAGAGATACAGATATAGTCAGATACTGATATAGTCAGACACACAAAGATACAGTCAGGAATACCGATACAGTCAGACACACACTTTCAGAGATAGACACAGTCAGACACCCACAGATACAGTCAGATACACATAAAGCCAGACGCACACAGATACAGACATGGTCAGAGACCCCCAGTCACAGACAGAGATACAAACACAGTTACACAGACAGTCAGACACACAAAGATACAGCCAGGGATACCGATACACTCAGACACACACACATACATTTAGAGATATTGACACAGTCAGAGATACAGATAGATACTGTCAGACACCCACAGATACAGTCAGATACAGATACAGTCAGATACAGATACACTCAGATACAGATACAGTCAGACACCCACAGATACAGTCAGATACAGATACACTCAGATACAGATACAGTCAGACACCCACAGATACAGTCAGATACAGATAGATACAGTCAGACACCCACAGATACAGTCAGATACAGTCAGATACAGTCAGACACCCACAGATACAGTCAGATACAGATAGATACAGTCAGACACCCACATATACCGTCAGATACAGATACAGTCAGATACAGATACATTCAGACACCCACAGATACAGTCAGATACAGATACAGCCAGACACCCACAGATACAGTCAGATACAGTCAGACACCCACAGATACAGTCAGACACCCACAGATACAGTCAGATACAGACACAGCCAGAAGCACACAGATACAGTAAAGGATACAGATATAGTCAGAGATACACAGTCAGAGTTTCATATACAGTCAGACACCAACAGAAGCAGACAGATACCCACAGATACAGTCAGACATCCACAGATACAGTCAGATACAGACACAGCCAGAAGCACACAGATATAGTCAAGAATACAGATATAGTCAGACACACACAGTCAGAGTTTCATATACAGTCAGACACCAACAGAAGCAGACAGATACCCACAGATACAGTCAGACACACAGTGCAACCTTCAGGTACAAACACTTCACTTAATACCTTGGATCTAGGAGACTTCTAAGGAACTGGAAAAGCCTAACAGGTTCCTGCAATGACAAAACACAGGTACGGGGTCACTTGCACACCTTGTGACATTGACCTAGAACAGGTACAGGTTCATGTATACCCTTTCTGACAAGGCACAAGTACAGTATAGATGAGAATAGATACTATTCATATTAGATGAGAGCAATCACTTCCCACCACTATCTGATGACCTGCAGTGATGTAAGTGGAAGAATGTAATAGTTTGATGCCCCCTCCCTAATGCCAGCACGGCATAGCGGCTACTTCACGGACTTGCCAGTTCCCACTTAATATTAAGGTGAAGACAAGTTATTGTAGAACTAGTAGGGGGTGAGGGAGCAGGGACGCATCGCTTAGCTGTGGGACAGCTTCACAGTTTTATATATATAGAGTTATATATTTTTATTGTTATAGATATATATTTTTTATAGAAATATAACTTTTTCACTATAACCTAGACAGGTTCATTTCAAGGTAAATCAGATCTACAATCTAATTGGGTAAAAAAAAAATTGATTTGCAATCACCATATGGTGATCCAAGCATCATTTTGGATATTTATATAAAAAAATGGATAGAAGCTTAAAATTACATCTAAAAATCTACTGCAATGTCAACGGATATTTAATTTTTAGGACGATCAAAGACTTTTTCTGAACATGAAATGCAGCTTTTAAAAACACATCCTGAAGGCTTGTTCCTTCCCAGGAGGGAGGTTTGAGATTGTGTGAAAAGCTCCATGTGAAACCAGACAACGGAGGCGAGGAGGACGACGCAGAAAGGACGCCGCTGTGAAGGTCGGGGAGACAGTAACCTGGCTTCGTTAAGGATGCGCTAATGAACTCATTAAGTGTGTGCTGGCGGAGATGATCTGATTAAAATCGTTAGAGGCGGGAAAAATATACACAGGCAGCGGCGACTGGTAAATATTTCTGGGGGCTTTGATCCTGCATAAAAGCCAGGAGTATCAATTCTGTAAAATATTGCGCAAGGAGAATAATTTATACAACAGCAAGATGGAGAAAGCTCTGCTGCTCTGGGCATACACGCACATAAATAGTGCACTACAACATATATTAGATTTACGCATACATACACACATTGTGTATATATATATATATACACACACATACACATATATACAATTGTATTATCCTTTATTTGTAATTTATTTATACACAGTATATAGAACATTGTGACCTATCCTATATTATTATATATTATACTCAGTGTACCAAATCATTTAAATAACTTTACAGTGTATTTTCCACTCCTATGTTTACTGCACCAGCTGCCCATTACTGGCACATAGGGCATCACATAGTGTTACCTGAAGCTTTGCAATGATAGCTCCCAGCTGATCGCTGAAGTGGGTGCAGACCATGTCAGCGGCTTTGCTGGGACTCAGTTCGATCAGCTCCTATATGGATGGAAAGCAGACAAGAGGTCAGGAGTTGAAGGTCAACAGCCATGTTTCTTCCATTGTCCTCCTGAAGTTGTAAGGAGATGAGCTTTGAATTGGAGCCAGCCCAAAAGGTCCAGCTACATATTTTACTGGCCATTTTCCCTAAGTAAATCATTATAGAGATATAAATTGCATTGCCTGTGTTGCTCTGAACTGTCCTGCCATGTTTCACAACTGTGAACATACTCACAGGGGAGGGGTTTTGCATGGAATACCAATGCAATGCTGCTGCATGTAGCCAAGATGTCACTGTCTGTTTACAAACAGCATAACACTGTCCTTTGGTAACAGCTGTGAAACATGGCACCCTGCCTGAGAGAGAGAACAGGATGACAGTAGGTTCCAAATACTATTAAATTGGGGGCTTATTGGAAGGAAGTGAAGTGTAAAGTGTAAATTAAGTGCAAATGCCGGGCGTACCACTATTTGTCCCATGGCTTTGTCCCACGTGGCCTGTTTCTCCTCAGCGCTGTAGCCCGGGATTGACAAGATGTTGTGTATGTAGTTAAACACTTCGTGCTGCAGAAAGAAAACGTACAACATGTTAATCACCAGAGGTTTATGGTGCATGAAAGATCTGAACGATATATAGGAAGAATATAAAATAATAACTTACAATAAAACAGAATTGAGGAAGAACATACACAGAAAAAAAAATGAAAGACCACTGTATGACAAATGAATATTATATTTATTTATTTATTTATATATATATATATATATATATATATATATATATATATATATATATATATATATATATATATATATATATATATATATATATATATATTTGTATGAGCCTGACTAAGGACAATAATGAGACAGGCAAAATATGATAAATGTGTTTTTTTTTATGACTCTGAAGGTACCCATGACATTTTTGTGAAGAGGCAGATTTGCATCTCTGCAGGACAGATAGTTGGCACGTTGCAAAAGGTCCAATAATGTAACAATAACCTTGCATTGATATTATCGGTGTAATGATTATTCATAATTACTACAAAACTCCATGGGGATATGCAAAATCACATTATTTTTAATATCAGATAATATTAAACTGAAAACAATGCAGGCAGGCCCCAAGGAACAATTATTACACTTATAAAAACACAGGTTTAGTGAAACAATCAAAAAAGCCGATTGGAAAGTAAAAAAAAAAAAATTCAATGTAATGAAAAAGTAAGGCTAACTCTATTTTTTATTTATTTTCTGAATACATATTGGCGCATCCCAAGTTCCTTAAAAGTGCAGTCAAAAAACTGCTTCAGCGGCCCTTTAATAAATAAACAGCAGAAGATTCTTGCTCTAAATAATGACAGATTGGCTCCTTCATGCACCAGCCTGGGGTGGGGGGTGTTAGTACCTTCCTCACAGGGTCCTGCAGGTAACAGTCTATGATCTTTTCATATTGGTGCTTCCTCTCGTACATAAACTCGCAGATCTGGTGGCTGCAGCAGAGGGAGATATTAAGAGTCAGAGTCAATGTAAATACACCAAAATCACAAAACCATTTCAGTCCCAGCTAATTCCATCAACAGAGACAGGAAATCCGAACAATGTTCTGTACATATTGATAACAACGTGCCTGACGGGATTATCTAGCTGTGGACAGGAAATTCACATAAGTGAGATAACTAGTTTAGAAGGGAACTTTGCATGGGTACTACAGGGGGCTCATTGAGATAACTGGTTACAGCCAGGTAATTTAATTCATGTTTGTGGGTTGAATCAAAGTTGTATTTTTCTGTTTGCTGATAAATGTTCCAACTTGTCCCAATAAAGAACATAATCATAGTGTTCTGACTTGTATTTAGATGCTATAAGCCCTGTTTGAATTTGGTTCTGTAGTTTTTTTATATCACAACCTGTTTACTCCTCAGCCTGGTACAATATTAATTTATAATCAATTACTATTATTTAAACAATCAAATAAATCTGTTGCCCAGTGCTCGCTACCACTTGTAGCATCTAAAAACTTAATTGATGGTGGTGGAACAAGACGATTAATTCCCTGAGCAAGTTCTCTCCCAATGATCATGGCATCACATATACCAGCCAAGATAACATGGCAGCCCCCAGTATAACAAACAGATGCTCTTACAACTGTGCCCGCTCTGCCAGCTGAATCAGCCGGTTCTCTTCGAACTGGACAATGCCCCCGGCTTGCAGCAACTCCAGCAGCACCTGAAGAACAGGAAGAGGTCAAGGTCAGTGTGCCCAACACATAATCACATTATTATATTGGAAATTGTGATCCAAATATTAACTAATTAAATAATCTGCAAGCACCCAGACTGGTGAACACACCGTTGGATTGCAAGCCCTTCAGGCAAGAGATTTTCTTTCAATCATATCATCTAGATATGAAAAAAAAACACCTTTTAAGACATTAAAGGGCCACAACAGGATCCCGGTTATGGGAGGATAATAAAGTAAAAATAATAACAAAATAGCAATAAAAATATAATTTTTTTCAAATGGAAGTTATTAAAAAATGGAGTTTAAGAACAGACCAACAGTTGTGAATTTACAATACTGTATTTTGACTGTCATTCAGCTCAAGAGTTCCTTCCATCACACAGATCCTGTCAATAGTACCTATTTAGTTAGTTAATTACTGGAGTAATGCCTTCCTTTTGCATATGGCTTGAGAGGTATCAGTAGAGTCTGGCTGTTCACTAATCAGGGAGCCGTTCACTAATAATGAAATAATTAGATACTGATAACAAGACCAGTCTATTTGGGGGATCTCTTAAGCTGAGTGACAGCTAAAATGTAGTAATGTGTTTAGGAGTAGTGCCACCTTGTGCCTTTGGAAGAGCTTCAATCCTGCTGACAATGTGGTCATTTGAATTCTGTATATAGTAAGATATTGCACCATCCTTCAAGGAGAAAACCTCCAGTTCTTTGAAGGATGAAGTAGGTGTTCTACTTTGTACTATGTGTTCGAGAACTTCCCATAAGGGTTCTATGATGTTTAGATCTGGTGATTGAGAAGGTGGAAAGTGTTCCTTCTGGTGTTGATGAAACCGCTCTTGGATATGTTTAGCAGTGTGTATAGGGGCATTCCCCTTTTGGATCGCTACCATGTCATGGTGAAGGGACTTGTATACCTCGATGAAGTTGTGAGCTATACCATGTCGGGTCACCCAAGATGGGCCAATCATAGCAGAGAGGTCAGAGAAATCTCGGTCCACTAGAGTACCTTTCCCAAGAAAACCTTATGGATGAGCCCAACCAGAGACATAATTGTGTCTGGCGTGCTGTGGTCCAGGTAGTCACAGAGAGTCAGACACGACTAAATGACTATACATCAACAACAATGGTGGCATTATCATCCTGGAATTTGGAAACATAGTTTACATCGTGTACCATAGGATTCATCTGGCCCTGTAAAAGGGCCTCTTGTTACTTGGCTGGCAAACAACCATGCAGAGCAATATTCTGACTAATATCTCCCACGATATGTCTGTCCATATCATTACGGATCCACCATATTGTTTAACAACTGGGCAAGAGACATTGTGTGTTGAAGCCGTCCTTTGGCTTTCTTCAACTGCAAACCTGTCCAGATGTAGGAGATATCAGACCAAACTACTTTCTCCATTGCTCCAGGATCCATGTTTTGTGCCATTCACTCCAGGTTAGGCTTTGCTGTGGGTTGCCCTTGACACAAGCAGTTTTTCAATGGCCGCCCTCCAATAAATTCCAGTTTTGCAAGGCTCGCAACGTCCAGTTTTTGTTGAGACCGAGTCACAGAGGAGCCGATTCAGTCAGTGATCTTTTCTGAGCCTGGACTTTTGTGGCATTTAGTAACAGTTCTGTCTATCCTCTGTGACCTTTGAATTGTGACCCCTGTCCCTCTTTGCAGATGCAGTTTGTCCATGTTTGTGGCCATTATTTCTGACACATTAAATAATAAGATGCACCTGAAGTTCAGGCAGAATCTATTTGGCCTCTTTGGGACTCGGAGTTGCTTCATGTTCCTTAGAGAACTCATATATCAAAATGTTAATTGTCCAGCGGACACATACTAATTGGCAATCAGTCTAATACGACTCACCTTTGCAGCTGCATTTGTAATTGTGATTTAGTTACTTTAGACAGTAAAGGCTGTGTATGTATGTGAAGGTCCATAACAGTCTGACACTTTACCTGCTGCCTCTCTGAATGCCGGGAGTCGTCATCTGGGCTACACAGGAACTCCAGGACCTGAGAGACAATCGGTAGATAAGTGAACTAATCCCGTACCTGTGTTATGGATTAGGGTAGTCCTATGAGAGCTGCCAACAGTCCATGATTCCAGCATTTCTCTGAATGAGCACAAGTGGATCAATCAGAGTCAAGAAACGGGATAAACTAACAGGTGCTAAAGCAGAGAGGACCTGAACACAGAGAGATCCAGAAATACTGGACTGTTGGTGGCACTAATAGACATATAACCCAGAATCCCTGGCATCAGTACAACATCTTCACCTTATATCAAGCTGCTAAAGCCTCCATTTCACTGGCTGAGACAGAGGAGGAAATATACAAAGTAGCGGGGTCAATGATTTTGATTTAGTTAAAAAGACATAGAAGGTTCCTGGGTGTTACTAGGTAAATAATATCCCTGTGCATGTATTTACTGACATGGACTTTATGTTATTAAAAACTGCTTATAAGTTCTGTTTTACTGCCTAAAATCAAGCAAACAGTCCCTGTATGGGTCTAACCTCTGCAGCAGAATTCAGAGAAATACAGGTATTGCACTGTACTGTGGGAAACTGGGCAGGGACATGTAAATGAGTCCACAATGCATTTTCATTCTTTAATGCACTACCACTTTAAACATGGCTCATTTTAGGCATATGCCAGCTGTATTGCACAGCTGTAAGCATAAATGGATTATGCACGAGTTAGGAGACCTACCTACAGACAGCACTGTTTCAATCTTTCAATCAGCTGGTACCTAGCTTGTGCATCATTTAGCACTACTAATATAATTTTTATAAGGAAGATGCTGCTAAAATGTCCCTAGCAGTCCTTTGATGGAAGTGCCACCACACTAGCAGTCCTAGATGGAAGTGCCACAACACTAGCAGTCCAAGATGGAAGTGCCACAACACTAGCAGTCCAAGATGGAAGTGCCACAACTCTAGCAGTCCAAGATGGAAGTGCCACAACTCTAGCAGTCCAAGATGGAAGTGCCACAACACTAGCAGTCCAAGATGGAAGTGCCACAACTCTAGCAGTCCAAGATGGACGTGCCACCACACTAGCAGTCCAAGATGGAAGTGCCACCACACTAGCAGTCCAAGATGGAAGTGCCACAACTCTAGCAGTCCAAGATGGAAGTGCCACCACACTAGCAGTCCAAGATGGAAGTGCCACAACTGTAGCAGTCCAAGATGGACGTGCCACCACACTAGCAGTCCAAGATGGAAGTGCCACAACTCTAGCAGTCCAAGATGGAAGTGCCACAACTGTAGCAGTCCAAGATGGACGTGCCACCACACTAGCAGTCCAAGATGGAAGTGCCACAACTCTAGCAGTCCAAGATGGAAGTGCCACCACACTAGCAGTCCAAGATGGAAGTGCCACAACTCTATCAGTCCAAGATGGAAGTGCCACAACTCTAGCAGTCCAAGATGGAAGTGCCACCACACTAGCAGTCCAAGATGGAAGTGCCACCACACTAGCAGTCCAAGATGGAAGTGCCACAACTGTAGCAGTCCAAGATGGACGTGCCACCACACTAGCAGTCCAAGATGGAAGTGCCACAACTCTAGCAGTCCAAGATGGAAGTGCCACCACACTAGCAGTCCAAGATGGAAGTGCCACAACTCTATCAGTCCAAGATGGAAGTGCCACAACTCTAGCAGTCCAAGATGGAAGTGCCACCACACTAGCAGTCCAAGATGGAAGTGCCACAACAATAGCAGTCCAAGATGGAAGTGCACAATGTGCCATAAAATGCAGTTTTACAAGGTCCGCTCTGCCCTGCTCTAAACTTACTTCTAGTTAACCCATAATTAGTTTCAATTTCAAGGAGAAAGGGCATCTTAGTAACTTGTTCACAGTATACCACAACATAACATTGTCCAATAGGGACACTCACCTGATCAAACAGCATCCGGTTTACAAACAGTGTATTATCCGGCTTGGCGAGTTGTCGCGCCAGGAACGTGAAGAGACAGCCGACTTGTGACGGAGTGAAATCAGAATTCTCCACCATGACCTGAAGACATCCAAACAATAATGGGTTTACATTTCAGTGACTTCTGAGAAACCCCTAGATTGACAGATTTACTGAAACCTTCAACTTTCTTCCTGCTCATGCAGACTGCCATATTTCACAACTGTGAGCTTAAGCCACACCCACAGGGAGGAGCTTTAGACTATCAGTGTTTCATGCAGTTAAGGCACACAGCCATATTACTGTGCAGCATGAGACACTGGTACTGTGAAACCCCTTGCTTTTGGCGGTGGTGTTAGGTAAAAGTTGATGAACATGGCAGCACTCATGAGAGAGAACAGGAAGAAGAGGGGGGCACCAGAGGTTTAGAATCTGTTACTCCGAGGGCTTCTTATAAGTAAGTGAAAACTTTATATCATAATTATATTAAGGATAAAATTAATTAATCAATCTATTTACAACATTTATTCTAAAACAAAAACATGTAATGTGTCAGTTGTAATATCAGTCTTAAGATTCATAGAAGTCCTGTATAGCTCCTTGCAGCGCTCACCTTCAGTAAGATGTCCACTATGCGCTGCTGATGTTCCACAGCTTGCTTATCATTTGTGAAGTCTTCAAAAGTCTGAGAAAAAGAAGGAATAAAGTCTTGTAATCAGAGTCAAACATGATGATGGATAAACTTCCCTTATACACAGATCAGTCAGTCTAATTCATACTTGAAATATTTTGTATATGTGAAGTCTTGCTTAAAAGGGACATGGAAGGTTCCTGGATGTTATTAGATATATAAGATCTCTGGGTATCTATTTACTGTTGTTATGTACATTATTTTAGTAAGAAGTGCTTATAAGCTCTGTTTTTACTGCCTAAAAAAAAAATAGTCCCTGTATGGGTCTGTCCACTGCAGCTCATGAAGACACAGACTGTAGCACTTGCTGTGCAGTGTCTCATACTAACCAATCAGTGACCATCTCTCAGCAACATGCTGCTGAGACGTCATTCCCGATAGTCTAGGACACTGCACGTCCAGCCCTACAGAGTCTGTGACTTCATGAGCTGCAGTGGGCAGATCCATACAGGGACTATTTGTATGATATTAGGCAGTAAATACAGATCTTATAAGCACTTCTTAATAAAATAAAGTACATAAAAGTAAATAGATACAAAGGGATATTATAAACCTAGTAACATCCAGGAACCTTCTTTATCTTTTTAAGTCTCAAATTTGTGTTACTTTCTTTTGCCCAACTCTCTTCTTGACCACAGGCTCCTGGCTTCTGTTCAACACAACTAACACGGCTCTCACCTTAATAATTAATGACTTGCTTAGGGCTAAACTAAAGGCCACGTGTACTTAATTACCCTCCTTACCCACTCAGCAGCCTGTCTTACCTCCAGTCTCTATAATACGCATCTTTATAGATACTTATCTATGGTCTATCAGGATGAGAGGTGGCTACTTTGGACAATTGGAAGGGGTAAGTGTCAAACAGTAATATATCACAACACAGTCCTAGACGGAAGTGCCACCACACTAGCAGTCCTAGACGGAAGTGCCGCCACACTAGCAGTCCTAGACGGAAGTACCGCCACACTAGCAGTGCTAGACGGAAGTGCCGGCACACTAGCAGTCCTAGACGGAAGTGCCGCCACACTAGCAGTACTAGACGGAAGTGCCGCCACACTAGCAGTCCTAGACGGAAGTGCCGCCACACTAGCAGTCCTAGACGGAAGTGCCGCCACACTAGCAGTCCTAGACGGAAGTGCCGCCACACTAGCAAACCTAGACGGAAGTGCCGCCACACTAGCAAACCTAGACGGAAGTGCCGCCACACTAGCAGTGCTAGACGGAAGTGCCGGCACACTAGCAGTCCAAGACGGAAGTGCCGCCACACTAGCAGTCCCAGACGGAAGTGCCGCCACACTAGCAGTCCTAGACGGAAGTGCCGCCACACTAGCAGCCCTAGACGGAAGTGCCGCCACACTAGCAGTCCAAGGCGGAAGTGCCGCCACACTAGCAGTCCAAGGCAGAAGTGCCGCCACACTAGCAGTCCAAGGCGGAAGTGCCGCCACACTAGCAGTCCAAGGCGGAAGTGCCGCCACACTAGAAGTCCAAGACGGAAGTGCCGCCACACTAGCAGTCCAAGGCAGAAGTGCCGCCACACTAGCAGTCCAAGGCGGAAGTGCCGCCACACTAGCAGTCCAAGACGGAAGTGCCGCCACACTAGCAGTCCAAGACGGAAGTGCCGCCACACTAGCAGTCCAAGACGGAAGTGCCGCCACACTAGCAGTCCAAGACGGAAGTGCCGCCACACTAGCAGTCCAAGACGGAAGTCCCGCCACACTAGCAGTCCAAGACGGAAGTGCCGCCACACTAAAAGTTCCAAGACGGAAGTGCCGCCACACTAAAAGTTCCAAGATGGAAGTGCCACAACACTAGCAGTTCCAAGATGGAAGTGCCGCCACACTAGTTGTCCAAGATGGAAGTGCCGCCACACTAGCAGTCCAAGAAGGAAGTGCCACAACACTAGCAGTCCAAGATGGAAGTGCCGCCGCACTAGCAGTCCAAGAAGGAAGTGCCGCCGCACTAGCAGTCTGATAATATTTTCTAAAAATTGTTTTATGCTCACAATTTACATAGCTGGAAATGTTGATAATTTGCTACAAACATCACAAATGTGAAGAACAGTGGTTCTTTAAGTCCAAAGTTTATAGGTAGATCAAACCCTTTGATTAGATGAGTCTATTGTCTATGAAATGTAAAAGATGTTTACTTTTGGGGAAGGAAGCTATGGCAAGTCTGGATAAGCTAGTAAAAAGTAAAGATATTACATTATCAACAAAGGTCCGCATAGCTAGTTCTATTATTCTCAGTAGTAACATACAGATGTGAGAGCTGGACCATAAAGAAGCCTGTGCTCTGGAAAATTGATGCCTTTGAACTGTGGTGTTGGAGAAAACTACTTAGAGTCCTTTGGATTTCAGGAAGATCCAGTAGGTCAATACTACAAGAAATGAAGTGTTCAATGGAAGTTTTGATCATGAGGCTGAAGCTCAAATATTTTGTCCATATCATGAAAAGACAGGATTCCCTAGAGAAGACTCTGATGCTGGGAAAGATTGAAGGCACAAGAAGAAGGGTATGACCGAGGGGGAGATGGATAGATGAGGTTATTAATAGCAATGAACATGAGCTTGAGGAAGTTCAGTGGGCAGTGGCTGACAGATATGCCTGGAGTTCTTCAGTCCATAGGGTCAGGGAGAGTCGGACACGACTAAGCTATAACAAACAGGTTATCACAGCCCTGTCCCAATTGTTACTTTCCCTATAAATACCCCAAATGATCAGTCCTACATGGTATTGCCGCTCCCGGCCTCCCAGATGCCCCTTTATCGGCTGCTTTTCCTACAGCTTAATTAAGTCTCTCCCTCCGTCCCCAGATTACAAGCTTGGAGGGAGTTGAATAAACCTCATTTAATTCCACTGGAGTCTCTGGGGGCCAGTGCTTCAGAAAGAGAGACTTCAGAGGGGAGCGCGGCGCTCGGATTAAACGCCTTCCCTTTGAACTAAAGCAGAGTCGCGCGGTTGATAATAAGAGAACATTCCCCCAGCAGATGAAAGGAGAGTGGTGTGTGTGTGTGTGGGGGGGGGGGGGGGGGGGGGGGGGAAAGCAGGCACTGACACCCATCACTGCTGGATGTACATAATGGAGGAAGACAAAGACACATAATTTGTAGTATTATAATATTAAATGCTAGGCTATATACTCATATATAACTCAGGTATATGGAATTTTCCCTGTTTTTACCTTTTTCTAATTTAACACACACACACATTACATGGAGTCATTCTATACACACACAGATTTATTTTATTTAAACAAATAATAATATAGGTTTTCTACCCCCCCCCCCCCCCCCCCAAAGCTGCTTACATAGGCACAGTGTACCTACCAATAGAGACACTGCATTTGGGTACTTTTTTTTAACCCCACACTAACCTTCAAGCCAACAGCAGCACAATGCAGAGATCCACACAACAATGTCTGACTCCTCCTTGTTTTCTTGTGGAGTGAAAAAAAAAAAAGACTACACATCCCATGATGCTTTGCTGCATAAACTGACTTCCCAGTCATTGAAAAAATATTATAGCTGCCTGGCAAAAGTTATATGAGGGAAAAAAAGTATCCCAATATAATAGTAGCCTGATAATCGTTTTGCTGCATGAATACAGTTTTGTCAAAGTCAAAAAAGTAGTCATGCAGCAAAACGGCCATCAGGCTACTGTTATATTGGGATGCTTTTTTTGGGGGTGAGTTTAATAATGTTTGTTTTGGGATTTTTTTCATGGAAAAGAATGTTTGAATACACTACGGATTCTACTCCATCACATGCAGTCACAATCCCGGAAAATTAAATATGTCTTTAATTTGAAGCCCAATAGACTTGGGAGCCAATGGAGCAAAGGGCAGCAGTAGCGCAGCAATTGCTCTTGATCTCCAGTTTGACGGTATCATCTATGGAGCAAAGTGTTTGTTTCAATTCCCTAATCACACAAGAAGAATATCAAACTTAAATGTATGAAAAAAGAGACACAGAAAGAACACTTGGAAGCTAGCAATAACCATTTACAATTCTGAAATCCCAGATGGACACATAAATTGAATTATATCCCTTATTTAGAATGACTTAAAAGTAACCATAGAATAAAAAATATACTGATGATTAAAACTATAAAAATGATACTTAGTAAATAGTTAGAGTTAATGACCTGAATATATATTAAAGGTGAAGTTCCCTATGATAGCAGGTATATCGTATATAAGTAGATATGAGTTGAATTCTGAAAGCTGTATGTGTACATACCTATTAACATTAAATACCCAATCAAATGAACTGCAGGCTGTAACAACCCAAAGCAAATGAATTAAGCGAATGAAAGCCAATATGAGCTAAATAATAGGTTGCACGTTAGGGAACCTCACAGTCACGCTGAAATATAGTAAGCAGAATAGAGGGCATATACTCATTCCTAGATCAACAAAATCGCTTGACCGTCGTTCCGCCAAACAATTCAGCGGCTTTTTTCAAAGGCTCAAATCATGGTTTTAGATGCTTTTCTTCTGATATTTCGGTAATCCAATTAGTATATTTTCTCTGGCACATGAGGAATGTTTATTCTCTTCACTTGCTTTTCTCCGGTATTTTTCTCTTATGATCTTACCTTGTATTTATGCTCTTTTAGGCTTTCCTATTTATTACAGGGATCCTAGTAAGATTTGGGATATCCAAATAGTGGGGCCTTCAAGATAGAAGGTATCCCTTGAGGCCTATTGGCCTTCAGCATTACACTATCTAGTTTGCATGCAGATCATTCTGATATAAATACTTTCTAACATCACAATTTTGGAACAATAATCCAGTCAATATTCTACTATTACTTAAGTATGATCAGAGCTTTTATCTCTTTCTATGGATTGATACAAGTATTTTTCCATATTATAAAAATTTCTCATTGTCACCCGAGTTGGATAAGAGGTCAGACCTTCGGTCATTGGTGATGCCAATTTATTTTTAATACATTGCGACATCGTTTTTTCTATCAATACATTTCCAATGTGTCCTTTTTGAATAGAAAACGTATGAATATGTATAACTTAGAGGGAGATATAAGAGAAACCGTCAGACATATCACAAGATTTAATAAAGTTCAGGAGAGCAGGATCTTGCAGAAAACAAGGAAATGTGTGAAAGAACTAATTATAAGAAGGGACTAGCCCAGTGGTTCCCAAACCTCCCCTCAGGGCTCCCCACACAGGTCAGGATTTCAATGCAACTGTGTGTGAACACAAATTAGGAAAGTAGGCTCCATTGCCTGTTGAATACTAATTGCCTCACCTGTGTTCACACTTAGTTACATTAAAATCCTGACCTGTCTGGGGAGCCCTGAGGAGAGGTTTGGGAACCACTGGGCTAGGAGGCAATTAAATCAGTCCTCCAGTAGAAGTGGTAGGTCAAATACAGTTAAGGAATTTAGGTGCGCCCAATATAAGCACAACGTCATCATGTGGAATTATTAAGCCAAACTTGTAAATAGATAAAATGGGCAGACTTTAAGGTTCTTATTTCCTGTCAAATCTACATTTGTACATTATGTTTCTAACTCTTTTGAGGTGCTTATTAAACCAGTTACCTGTGTATTCAAAGACATGATAATAAATTAGAAGATGTGAGAATAAGAGGTGGAGAAAATAACCCCTTCCCTGCCTCACTTTAAATGTTATTTTTCTACACTATAGACCATTCATTTTATATACAAAAAATTACATTGTGCCTGCCCCTGATTGGCCACAATTAATTATGAATTTTATGCTAATTTAGCTTGGGTTGTCAGGGGTGAAGACATTTCGCAAACTTTAGGTTAAGTTTATTAATGTTTATTTTGTGATTTTTTCATGGTAACTTCCATGACCTTTACATATGATTATCCATTGTTACATTAAAGCACTGGATCCTATCGAGCAACAGAGCAGCAATTAGTTGAGGACATTAATTTGTTCTTTTTTCATCTACTCCAAGCTGCTGCTAGATTTCCCCAAAATTATTATATAAAAGTAAACCAACCTAAAACATGTTTATACATTTTTGTTTCACGTGGGATCTTACCAGGGCGAGAACGTTAAGGAACTCCCGTGTATCAAAATGTAGCAAAGTGCGGATGTAGGGGTACACCTCCTCTTCTTGGGGGGCCTCTGGGGAGTGTAGACGGATCAAGAACTCAAAGACCTGGAAGTGTAGGAAAGAAAAGGAGCCAAAAGTTTTATCTTATTACTCAGGGAATCACAAATTTCATTTAATTTAATATAAAATGCTGTTTTTGATATTCAGCTCATAATGGAGCGGTTATTATCTATAGTTTTAAACTATAGACTATTTAGAACCTCCACTGCGCCCCTTTAAAGGGATATTGAAGGTTTCTGGATTTTACTAGGTATATAAAATCTCTGTGTATATATTTACTTTTATGTACTTTATTTTACTAAGAAGTGCTTACAAGCTCTGTTTTTGATGCCTAAAATCAAACAAATAGTCCCTGTATGGGTCTGCCCACTGCAGCTCACAAAGATACAGACTCTGCTGTACTTGCTGTGCTGTCTTATACTAACCAATCAGCAATGTTCTATAACATGCTGCCGAGACATGTTCCCTGATAGGCTAGGATACTACACTGAACATTCAGCTGTACAGAGTCTGTGTCTGCATAAGCTGCAGTGGGCAGATCCACACAGGGACTATTTGTTAGTACCAGGGAATATATTTAAATAACTTATTTTTTTTTATTTAATTAAATATTTTTTTTTTTTTACCCTAGTACAGTAACTATTAATACTCTGTGTCACCTTAAACATCGCCTGAGGTCAGAGCATCTCACACAACTAACCTGGTTTTTCACGAGAGGCACAAGGTCTTCTGGGATATCTCCCAAAGGATAAGCGCGGCCAGCCAGACTGGAGCTGTGGGGACATAGTGAAAGTGTTAGAAGATGCAGCTCTCATGCAATGAAAGTGTACCCCAGAAATGAGTCCCCCACATACCATGTAACAATAAGAAAGCGAGTATGTGTGTGTATATTGTAATTGTGATCAGTAAAAGGTTGTGGTTTATCACATGAAGGAGGACTTAAAACCCCTTGAACTGCATCTTCTAGATCAGTAGAAATCACACCAACGCCATTGGCTTTCAGTACTTTACCCCTCAACATATAAAGCCGTGTGCCACGCTACAAGATACCTATATTACTCACATAGTGCTAAATTCTTGGAAGTGGAAAAAGATTGAAGATCTCACAGTTCAAGAAATGGACCCCAAAGACCCCTCAGTTGATTTCTGACTCCCAAAACAATGAGATGAAATCTCACAGGTTAAGAAATGGACAACTGTCCCGCAAACCATTATCATTTATTTGTAATGTGCCAACATATTGCGTAGCGCTACACGTGGTTAGAATCAAGGCAAAACATTAACACGTTGCCAAGGATGGAGGGTCCTGTCTTTAAGTCTAGAATCCAGTGTCCGAAGTGCTTGCTCTAAATCACCTTGCAAACTTACAATCTAAACCATGAGACTGGACCCCAAAGTTCTGGATGTGCGACCCTCAGTGATATCTCACCTGATGTACACCAGGAGCTTGTTTCCCATCACCACCTGCTCATCTAGAAGAGAGAACAAGATATAAGACACCAAGCGTCTGGCGAGACAGCTGCTACTAAAAGGTCTCATTTCCATTTCAATGTCATTATTTTTCTTCCAAAGTGCTGAGACAATGCCTGGCCATAAAGGGTTAACCAGTCATACTGATAACGTGAATAAATACATATGATAATGGGTAAACTAAAATGTTGTATGCAATTATTGTTTACGGCAGCAAGCATTTCATTTACTGGGCTGCTACTTGCAGACTCTTTCTCAGAAGGGTGTGTCCATGTAACCTAATGAGTTTTCTATTAGTCCTAATAAAGGCACTGCCAGTTTTGATACAGAACAGCATATGATTGCATAAATAAATATTGCTATTATGCTATTATTTAAATAGCATAATAAAGATAATGGACTATAGTGTCCCTATAAAGTTCCTGATCAAATTGCCCAATGATAAAGAGAACCATGA